>JBBPBX010053902.1:0-23679 GCA_038048925.1 Garcialebias charrua
GGTAGCATTAGCAAACGGCAGTGGTGAAGAAGTGGCCTACACCTGAGTGGACGTGGGCATCGCGTCGGTGAGGAGGCATCTGTTTCGAGACCAGAGGGGGGACGTTGCTGAGCAGTCTGTGCTGGCGTGGTCGTGAAGGATTTCAGCCGAGGCGATCGTGAGACCAGAGCGCATTCCAGGCGGGAGAAGCATCGCCCAGCAGCGGTCTTGGAGCAGCCCAGGGAAACTCCGGTGGACTCCGGACTTCGACCAATTTATCCTTTGCTATATAAATTTCTATTTACTGTTAATATTTATATTGACTGTTAATACTTCTATTGACTGTTAAGTGAACTGAAAAAAAATAATAATAATTTCAGAACATGTCTGAACAAGATGGTTCCATAAACATTGAGATGCAGGGACAACAGTTACTTGAACAAGCTGGGGTGTTACAACAACTAAATGAGTTAGCCCGAAGGCAAGATGAAGTCATGACAGTCATATCATCACTAAATAATGAGCCTACCAGGTCTTATGTCTACGTACCCAGAGAAAGGCACATTTCACCATTTAGTGGAGACATTGACAAAGATGGGAGGAGTGTGGATGAGTTTATTGAAGAAGTAGAAAGGGTAATTTCTGCTAGAAACCAATCTGCACCCGAACAGTTTGATTTTGTGCTGTCGCTGTTAAGAGGCCCAGCTCTGGAAGAAGTGCGTTTACGCAAAGCTGATGGTGATGTTGTAAAAGACCTGCTTGTTTACTTAAAAGATGCATTTGGAGATAAACGTAGCGCTGCCCAACTTTTACAGAGCTTCTACAACTGTAAACAGAAGGAGGGTGAAGACATACGTGACTTTTCACATTCATTATCTCAGGCCTTTAGTTTGGTATGGAAACAGCATCCTAATTCCATGGGTAATGAGAACGCAGTGTTGAGAGACCAGTTCATTGAGGGCATCAGAGACCTCTCACTGAAACGAGAACTCCGAAAACATGTAAGAGGAAAACCTACATCCACTTTTATAGAGGTGCGTGAGGAGGCTTACTTGTGGTCCTTAGACCAAGCCCCTAGCACAAAAACGGTTAGGAGTAACGTGAATAACTGCCGTACTGTTAAAGCCGAAGCACAGTGCTGTGCAGTTAAAGAGACAGAAAATCCAATGCATCTGGAGGATGTGATGAAAACTCTTAAAGAGCAAGATAAAGTCACTAATCTAACTAGACCTAATGAGAAGTCGGTCTCAATGGATGACGTTCTTAAAGTGCTCACTGAGCAAGGGAAAGTGATAACAGAACTCACTAAGGCTGTGAAAGAGCTGACAATTCAGAACAAAAATCCTAGTAGCCAGACACCATCTCAGACCAAAACTGGTCCAAGATTTACCCCTGACGGTAAGCCGATATGTTTCAAGTGCCAAACTGCTGGTCATGTTGCCAAACAGTGTCCCCAGAGAAGATACAAAAACTCTGATGAGTACCCCATTTCTAGTCCGTCGGGAAACGAGAGGCCCTGGTTGCAGTGAGTCGGGTAACGCAGGGTCATGTCGTAGACTCACCTACACTGGAGATCACACGAGAACAAATTATTGAGCGTGCCATAGGAAAATGTCCAGTGGTTGATCTAAAACTTAATGGCAGGTCAGCACATTGTTTACTAGATACTGGTAGCCAGGTCAGTACTATGACAGATGATTTTTTCAGAAAATATATTGGTGATGATGAGAGCATGCTAGCTACAAATAGTTGGCTTAAAATAACTGCTGCGAATGGACTTGACATTCCTTATCAGGGATATATTGAACTGGAAATTGAGACGATGAGTTTAAAGATCCCAAATTGTGGTTTCTTGGTCCTGAAGCCGTCACTGAACCCTGTTGTTTCTGAAGAATGCATAATCGGTATGAATGTCATTCACAGATGCAGACAGCTAGTCACAACAGAGTTTGACAACACTTTGGGTGGATCCTTGGACTCTGGGTGGAGGACAGCTTTCCAACAGGTACAGATCGGTTGCATTGAGAGAAAGGCAGTAGTTCGGGTTGCAGGAAGAAACAAAGTACGCATCCCTGCATCCTCGATGTCCACTGTGTTTGTAAAAGGTCACACTAAAACCTTAGATGCAGCCTCTCAGTTGATCATTGAACCAGTGACCACTCCTCTACCATCTGGATTAGCAGTTATCCCAACACTTGTCACAAGGACCAGCCATGTTCTTCCGCTCCAGGTGGTTAACTTCTCCGCCGAGGAAGTGTGGTTAGGCCCCCGAACACGGCTAGGCATGATCTCAAAGGTTGATCCTGCAGAGAGTGAGCAGACATGCCAAGTAAAGTTTCAACGCATCTCTGCCGGTGTTGAACAGGTTTCAGTTGACCCTAACATGGTGCAAACTGACAGTAAGGTGCAAGCCATTTTGGAAAGACTTGACATGGGGGGCGCAGAGGAAGAGCGTGTCGCTCTCTGCTCATTGCTGTCCAGCTACATTGATGTTTTTGCAGATGATGAGGAGAATCTGGGTCACACGGATAAGGTGAAACATGAGATCAAGCTGGCGGATGACGTACCTGTCACACAGCCATATCGTCGTATACCTCCTAACCAATACCAGGAAGTACAAGAGCATATCTCTAAACTGTTGAAAAAAGGAATCATACAGGAGAGTGAAAGCGCTTACGCCTCACCAGTTGTGGTAGTCCGCAAAGGTGACGGCAGTATACGCTTATGTGTAGACTACAGGAAGCTAAATCTAAAAACTAAGAAAGACGCATTTCCATTGCCTCGTATTGATGAGAGTTTTGATGCGCTAAAAGGTGCTAAATACTTTTCCACAGTTGACCTTGCCAGTGGGTATCACCAAGTAGCCATGGATGATCGAGACAGACATAAGACGGCTTTCACCACGCCTTTTGGGCTGTTTGAGTATGTACGCATGCCCATGGGGGTGTGTAACGGGCCTGCAACATTTCAAAGATTGATGCAAGCAACTATGAGTGACCTGATATTCGACATCATGTTAGTCTATCTGGATGACATTTTAGTGTACTCCCCAAGCTTTGAGTCTCATTTGGAACGGCTGGATCTAGTTTTTAAACGTTTGAGAGACACTGGATTAAAAGTGAAGTGGGAAAAATGTCACTTTTTGCAGAAGGAAGTAAAATTCCTTGGACACCAAATTTCTGCAGAGGGTATCGCAACTGATCCCTCCAAGGTGGCAGCAGTCAAGGAATGGCCGGTGCCTGGCACCGTTAAGGAACTCCAATCATTTCTAGGCCTATGTAGTTACTACAGAAGGTATGTTGAGGGCTTTTCAAAGATCGCAGCCCCACTACATGACCTAGTGAATCAGTGTCGAGGAGCTGCTACTACAGCCAAAGCTAGTCAAAAACTAAGTGCATTATGGGACACCAACAGTCAAATTGCATTTGACACATTGAAAGAAAAGCTTGTGACTGCTCCGATTTTGGGTTATGCAGACTTCACTTGTCCTTTCATTTTGGAAACTGATGCTAGTGGTCAGGGTTTAGGAGCTGTCTTGTGTCAGCAGCAAGGTGACAAGAAACGGGTCATTGCATATGCAAGTAGACGGCTGAGAAATGCAGAGCGAAATGATAAAAACTATAGCAGCATGAAACTCGAGCTGCTTGCACTTAAATGGGCAATAGTAGAGAAGTTTCGGGGGTACTTACTGGGCTCTAAATTCTCTGTGGTATCAGACAACAATCCCTTATGTCATCTAAAAAGTGCAAAACTTGGGGCTATTGAACAGAGATGGGTAGCACAATTAGCTGCCTTCGACTTTGATGTGCAGTACCGGCCAGGTCGGTGTAACGCCGCAGCTGATGCACTGTCACGACACCCGTTAGCAGGGGAGCCAGAACCAACTGATGATGAGGAGTTTGATGATTGCATTGCAATTTGCAATTTGATTTGTAGAGGCACTGCCCTTGAGCCCGAGCTGGTTACAGCTGGGGTCCAATGTTGTCAGGTGAACCAGATTAGGGCTGCAGAAACTGATAAATCCAATTCACATGCTAAAGAGGCTACACCAACTCTTCCCGGTTACTCCAAGGAAGAGCTGCGGACATTTCAGTGTCAAGATCCAGTGATAAATGTTCTAAAACAGTTTGTGGATCGAGGTAGCCCACCAAGTTCACAAGAAAGGAAGAATCTTCCTGGTGCTGCCAAATCATTGTGGAAACAATGGAAACACATTCAGATACGTGATGGGTTGGTGTACAGAGTGGTGAAGGATGATCGTGTTGGAGAGTGCTTTCAGTTGTTTGTTCCAGGTTGTTTACAAGCAGCTGTGCTGAAGAGTGTCCATGACTCTATGGGACATCAGGGAATAGAGAGGACATTACAGTTGTTGAGACAGAGAGCATTCTGGGTAGGGATGCATAACGATGTTGAGCGATGGGTTAAGAACTGTGAGCGTTGTATTCTCACAAAGATGCCTCACCCAAAGATTCACCCTCCAATGAAATCCTTTTTGGCAACACGACCTTTAGAAGTGGTGGCAGTAGATTTCACACTCCTTGAACCAGCTTCCGATGGCCGTGAGAACGTTCTAGTCATTACCGATGTGTTTACAAAGTTCACCCAGGCGTTCCCTACACGTGACCAAAAAGCAGAGACCACAGCCAAAGTCCTCTTAAAGGAGTGGTTCATGAAGTACGGTGTACCTGAGCGTCTTCACTCAGATCAGGGCCGTAACTTTGAATCGGAGGTTATTGCTGAGCTTTGTAGAATGTATGGTGTGAAAAAAACACGTACAACACCCCATCACCCGACAGGAAATGCCCAGTGTGAGCGTTTTAACCGCACTCTGCATGAACTGTTGCGCACCCTTCCACCTGACAAAAAGAGGCGTTGGCCTGAACATTTACCTGAGCTGGTTTATGCGTACAATGTTACTCCACATGCGACTACCGGATATTCCCCTTACTTCTTGCTCTATGGAGTAGAACCACATCTTCCTGTCGATGCATTGCTTGCGCATGAAAGTTCTCCTGATAAAAATCTTGATTGGCTTGCTGTGCATCAGCAAAGACTCAAAGAGGCACATGAAAGAGCAAAAGAGTATGCAGAGCAGAAAGCTGCGAAACGCGTTGCTCGGCATAGTCACAAAGTGTACTGTCCTTCGATTGAGGTTGGAGAGTATGTTTACCTGAGACACAGACCAGCTGGTCGTAACAAAATTCAGGATGCATGGAGTCCAGTTGTTTACCAACTCGTAGACGTAGTAGGCACAACTTGCATAGTACGACCTGCAGAGGGAGGGCCTACAAAAACGGTTAACAGGGCTGACATCAGGTCATGTGTCCATGTGCCAGACACAAACCAGGGACACAGTGAGAACACTGTAGCCAAACAGACAAATACTACTGAATCACACACTGCCTCATCTGATGAGTATGATGGGGGTATAGTCATTGAAGAGGTTTCTTTTGACTTAAATCCTGGTTCAGGTGTAGAAAATTGTCCTAGTGGTGAAAGTGTTCAGAAGCGAGCAGAGACTCCGTTGACTTCCGAATGTGAACTTCCTGTGATTGAACAGAGGGAGACTGAGCATGTTGACAATGAAGCAGGCGATATTGACCAACTGGGTGAGATTCCAGTGTCTCCTCCTGGCGTTAGACAAGCTCACACACCTGCTCCCCGCAGGAGTAGAAGAGTGAATGTAGGGAAACACCCAAACCCACATCACCAACCTAGGTCAGTGTTGGGGCCAGAAATGAACTCATAAATGGCTTCACAGATTATTGCAAGCTTAGGTTCTGTGTTTTTTTTTTTAGAGAAGCTTTAAAAGAGGTAAAAAGCAGTTGCTTTGTCACCGAGGACGATGACATTTAAGCAGGGGAGAATGTAACCAGGTGAAAAATGGGTACATGTCAAATGTATTTTAAAAACCATGTTTTGCTTTAATTTCACCTATGGTTGTAATTCTTGTTTTTGTCAGCATGTGGTGCTGTTGGTACAGAGAGGTCTAAAAGGACCGGAAATAGAGAAAGAAACCCTTTGTTTATGTACGGTAGCACGGACTGGTAAAAACGGAAGAGAAGAACATTTTATCTGAGACTTGGAGAAGGAGACAACTCTGGCCACGTGAAAAGAGAATCCAAGTGTTCGGTAATTGTTGGAACTGAATTATCTTCCGTGAATGAAGCTATAGAGACGATGCTAATGTTTTATTTCTGTTATCTTCCGTGAATGAAGCTATAGAGACGATGCTAATGTTTTATTTCTGTTTGTTTTCTCTCGTAGAGTGCCGCTGCCGTTTGTTATGCATTAGCTTTCACGCTGTTAGATTTCAGCTGTTACGTGCAGCTGCATGCTACTCTGTTGGGTGCTAACCGTGTTGTCGGTCCGCCATTTTATTTGAAGCTAAGGCTTGCTGCCGTTCGAAACACGGACTTTTTCTTGTTTTTTTTATACATAACTCCGAGGGAATAGTTTATTTTTGAGAATAAAGAACCCCTTCTATTTGAAGCTTCGTGTGCTGCATTTATCCCGGTTTCATTAGGAAAGGGCACAACATAATTTCACAGCTCCATGTCCATGAAGAAACAAATGGAGAGAGGGCTGCAGATACCAGGACATCCCACCAGCTGTTCTGTCTGAGGATCCTGCTGCTGTGGTGGAACCAGGTTAGCCCATCAGTGGGAGCTCAGTAACATGACTGCAGCATCAGACACTGGACAATATTATTTGTACTGTATAATAATAATAATAATACTGTATATGTTTGTGAGTCCTCCATGTTGGCTCTCTGCCCTGTGAGAAATTCATAGTACCGGTAAATGTAACAAAAAGGAAAAAGTTCAAGGAAAAAGTTCATAGCATTAAATTCAAACAGAAGTTCAAATTATTTCATCCTGAAATAACTCTGGCTAACTACTGTAGCTTTTTTATAACATGGAGTTAAACTCAAAGCAGTCTCCTCAGATAAATAGTGTTACCATTATTTTTATATTAAAGTTTCTGTTAACTTATTATTTTTATATTAAAGTTTCTGTTAACTTATTATTTTTATATTTGATTGTTTCTGTTCAGTGCCCTGAGACAACTTGTGACTTGGAGCTATACAGTATAAATAAACTGAACTGAATTGAATTGAGGAGAGACATTTAATGTAATGTTTTGGCCTCTACATTCAGATAAAAATAAGCTGTAACGTGTAGTCACTGCCTAAAAGGTTGTTAGCAGCTGCTACAAACAAGCTTAGTGTCAGTGTGTTAATCTAATGTTAACCTGGATATTTTTAAAAGGAGACATTTAATGTCTATTGTTTGCGAATGAATAGCATACATTCATTCACGGTGTCACTCAAATATTAGGGACTTGACTTGGACTTGACTTGGACTTGAGATCAGAGACTTGAGACTTGACTTGGACTTGAGATCAATGACTTGAGACTTGACTTGGACTTGACCTGGACTTGAGATCAGAGACTTGAGACTTGACTTGGACTTGAGATCAGAGACTTGAGACTTGACTTGGACTTGCAAAAAATGACTTGTGAGCATCTCTGCTCTGATGCGCCGCTGATCCGTGAGCAGAGGTAGTATTAAGCCCGGATCTGTCGACTTGTGAAAGGTGTCGAGCTGCTGCGGCTTCAGACTGATTTGAATAATGACGTACTCTCCCGGCGCCTACTGTTGCGCTCTAATTAAATGTCTAAACAAGAACATGACATTTGTATTTTGCTTGCGCATCACTTGCTATTCTTCGCCGAATCTTTTTCTTTTTTTATTGATCATCACGGAACTGGCTAATTGGGGTGATGCCGAGACCCGTGTACTCCTGTCTCTGCGCGCAGAGGAGGAAATTAATAAGGGACTTACCGGTACAGTGAAGGATGGGGCCCTTTTGGAGCGGATTGATGCGAGAGCAAAAAAAAACACACAAAAAAACAAAAGCATTCGGATAAGCACAACGATGTTCGCTAGCGTCGCCATGTTTGTTTACAGACACCTCAGCGGTCCCACGTTAAACACGCAGCACCACGTCCTCTGAGCTGCAGATTTTTACCACGCCTCTTTTCAACCCGTGCTGCCAATCGTTTTGTGACTGCTCCATTGAGGGCGGGCCGTGGCCGGATTCAACTTTGTTTATGAATGACCCGAGGGGGATTAAAGCCGGACTGGTCTGTGCGGGAATTGCGCGGATCTGACTTATGAAAGGGGCTTATGAAAAGGTGCTATTTATAAGACTGAGCTGAATACAGTACAGCACCAAAGACTGAAGAAGTCTTTTTGGAGGAAAGATGAAACGTTACTACAATTTTTTTTGTGTCTGTTTTGTTTTGCTTTTTGAATATCCAAAGGATCAGAATGAACTTTTTTAGATTTTTCTACATGGATTATTGAGCATGCATCAGGATAACAACTTTAACTTGTTAAGATGATGTTAGCTGTACCGCCGCTGTGCTGTGGGGGTTGATCGCGCGGCACATGTTCTGAGGCCAGCCCTCGCTGCGGGTGTCTCGGGTTCGCGTCCCAGTCCCAACGACCTTTCCGCAATGTCTCTCCCCTCCTCTCTCTCCGTTTTGCCCTCATCCTCTGTTACAATAAAGGCCACCAGAGCCCAGAAATGGGATTAAAAAAAAAAAGTTGTTAACTGAGCTTGCAGCAACCAGCCCTAACCTTGCAGCAGCCAGCCCTGAACCTGCAGCCAGCCCAGAGTCTGCTGATGGACCCACGTCTCAGCCTGAGGTTCCCGAATCTGCTGATGGGTCCACACCTCAGCCTGAGGGTACCGAGCCTGCTGAGGGGACCCAGACAAACTCTGCGCCTGCCTGTTCCTGTGTGGGGGTCCAGACAAACTCTACACCTGCCTGCTCCAGTTTGGGGTTCCAGACAGCTTCTCTCCTGCCAGCTCACTTTGGGGGTCCAGACTTCTCTCCTGCCAGTTCTACCACTGAGGTTCCTGCTGCAGAAGATCTGGGTCCAAGGGATCTGGCCACAGAAGACCCTGCCTCTGCTGACCCATCTGCTAAGCTCCTCACTGCCGACCAGTCCGCCGAGGTCCTTGCTCCTGGTCAGCCCATCAAGATCCTCACTTCTGGTCCATTCATAAAGATCCTCTCTTCTGGGTCCATACCTCAGCCTAAGGCAGGGGTCACCAACCTTTTTGAAACCGAGAGCTATTTCGTGGGTACGGAGTCATACAAAGGGCACCAGTTTGATAAACTCTTTGGAAATAACAAAGCGTAAATTGAAAAAAATGTATAATAAACATATTTTTAAGAACATATTTTTAAGATAGACATTTTAAAATATATATAAATACAAAAAAAGAATAACAACTGAATAAAATGAAATCTTAAATGCAGCTTAGTAGTGAGTTGTGCTATTTTTAGAACAGGTCTGCGGGCACCTCAAATGGTCCTTGGGCGCACCCGGGTGCCCGCGGGCACCACGTTGGTGACCCCTGGCCTAAGGTCTTTGCTTCCAGCCCCTTTGAGGTCTCACTCTTGTCCCAACTGCCGAAGATCCTGAGTCGGCTGCAGAAGATCCTGGTCTGCCGGAGGTGTTCAACTCTGGCTTATCTGAGGTCTTCGTTTCCAGCTCACCTGAGGTTTTTGCTCCCGGCCCAACCGCAGAAGATCCTGGCCCGACTGAGGTCTTCATCCCCGGCCCGCCTGAGGTCTCCGTCCCTGGTCCGCCTGAGGTCTTAATCCCCGGCTCGCCTGAGGTCTCCCTCCTTGGCCCGCCTGGGATCTTCGTCCCCGGCCCGCCTGGGATCTTCGTCCCCGGCCCGCCTGGGATCTTCGTCCCCGGCCCGCCTGAGGTCTTCATCCCCGGCCCGCCTGAGGTCTTCGTCCCCGGCCCGCCTGAGGTCTTCGTCCCCGGCCCGCCTGAGGTCTTCGTCCCCGGCCCGCCTGAGGTCTTCGTCCCCGGCCCTCCTGAGGTCTTCGTCCCCGGCCCTCCTGAGGTCTTCGTCCCCGGCCCTCCTGAGGTCTTCGTCCCCGGCCCTCCTGAGGTCTTCGTCCCCGGCCCTCCTGAGGTCTTCGTCCCCGGCCCTCCTGAGGTCTTCGTCCCCGGCCCTCCTGAGGTCTTCGTCCCCGGCCCTCCTGAGGTCTTCGTCCCCGGCCCGCCTGAGGTCTTCGTCCCCGGCCCGCCTGAGGTCTTCGTCCCCGACCCGCCTGAGGTCTTCGTCCCCGGCCCGCCTGAGGTCTTCGTCCCCGGCCCGCCCGAGGTCTTCGTCCCCGGCCCGCCTGAGGTCTTCTTCCCCGGCCCGCCTGCTCAGAGGAAATTCCTTACAGGGAGTGGTCCGAGGCAGCACGCATGTGCATTAGCTGAAAGTACAAAATTTACAGCGCCAACTAATGACCCGGCATGAAAACTACAGCAGATTCGATGGGTGGGGGGATTCTTGTGAATGCATGTAAACACAAAATCTGTCCGTGTCAACGTGGATATTTTCCTTTAATTAACATGCAAAAAAAACAAAACAACAACCTATGTTTCCCCCCACCATGTCCATCCATGTAAATGGGGCTGCAATCCAGGTCTCACAGTTGAGATTTTCAAAGGGCCCCTCCGCGGAGTTGTGAAATGCTCCGAAAATGTGAAGTCACACATGCACTATAAGCATATGTGTGGTCAAACGGCACACTTCTATCAACGTAATGCTTACCGTATTTTCCGGTGTATAGGTCGCACCTTTTTATGGTTTTTTCAAGGCCTGCGACCTATACTCAGGTGCGACCTATATATGGCTTATCACTTTCGGTGAAACAAATTTTTAAATCCAGCTCATTTCACAATTACGTTCATTTATTAAGGAAAAGTTCAGCTCAGACATATATTTGCTATAATTTTTATCAAACAAATAATTGTTTTTAAGTGTTAATCTTCTTAAAAGCCTTGCTGTGCGCTCCTGTGGCAGACATTTGCAGCAGAGCTAAACGTAGGTGCGACCTATACACCAGTGCGACCTATCTAGGGATTTTTCCAATCTATTGGTGATGATTGGGCAATGCGACCTATACACCAGAAAATACTGTAACTATCCTCTTTTGTGAGGAGGGAGAGGGCAATCTGCATGTGTCAGTCTACAAGCTTACAGAACAAGTTGCATCATACACTCCCTGTTCTTTGAGAAACTCCATGGCTGAGAAGCAAAACATCTTCAGCTACAGAACAGTCCAGTTGTTTTTGCCTTTAATCTGATTTGGATCATATTTCTATCAACAACAATGGCACAGGAGTACAACAGACTGTGCTACCACTGTATGAATGTATTGAAACGAAACAAAGCCAAATGTTTGAGTAAAAAGTTGTTGTTGTTGTTTCAGGTTTTGGATCGTTTTGATTTGGTGGGGATCGGCCTGATTGAGGATTTACCACCAACACCAACAGGACATCAGCACATCTGTGTAATGATGGATTATTTCACAAAGTGGCCACAGGTGTACCCTCTGAAGACCACGTCAGCACAGGAAGTGGCTGAATGCATCTTGAAGTTTGTCTATCGGTTTGGAGCCCCCGGAAGGATTGTGATGGGCCGGCGGGGACAGTTAGTCAATTCAGTGAGTTCTTCAAACATGGAGGAGATTGTCCATACTGTCAACATATGTGTTTTATTATCCATTCACAGTTCGTGCTAGTTGTTTTTGCAGTAGAAGTATTTTCATTTTGTTTTTACTGCAGGTTGTTGGAGAATTGTGCAGCATGTTGAAAATCGAGCTCTGTATCGGCTGTCCGCAGCATCCTCAGCTCAGAGGCTTGCTGAACAAAATGAAAGGAACCATTCAGGGGTGACCACCTTTCTTCAAACACACCTTGCACAAGTCTTTGTACAGTGCCTTGAAAAAGGATTTGTTCTTTACCTTTTTTTCCCATTACCCACCAACTGGATCTTATGAGCAGCTGAGTGGAAACGGAAGGATCTGTGACTTTTTTTAATTTATTTACAAATAAACATGAACAGTTGTGGCCAGCCCATCTGAGTCCATACTACATAGAACCATCTTTCTCTGCGGTCAAGCTGCAGGTCTGGTTGGTTCTGGTCCTGTGTTCCTGCTGGAAGGTGATCCTCCGGTCCAGCCTCGGGTCTTTTTCAGCCTCTAACTGGTTTTACTCCAGTCTTGTCCTGTAGTTAGCGCCGTCCATCTTCCTGTCCACTCTGACCAGCTCACCTGACCCTGCCTCCCCACCATCAGTTAGGTTCAGCAGGCAGGGCGGTGCACCTGGTAGGGAAAACACTGCCTCTTACCACTGACCCACGCGGCCTAATAGTCACAGAATTGGTTAAATAATATCTTCCTGTGGATGATCAAAGTGTGTTCTTGAGAAGAGGCCCACCATGTTGGAGTAAACGTCCTGCTGCTCATGTCTGGCTTGTCTGATCCAGTCTGCTGGCAGATACTGGTAATTTATCTTCTCATCACTGTTGGATCTGGCAGGTTCTGTTCAACATTTCCTGCATTAAGTAGGATCGTGTGAGTTCCAGAATCCATAATGACCAAGTCGACAAGCTAAAACCAGCAGAATGTTTCCAGAAGTCCTAAAAAGAGTCCTGCCCCAGTTGTGATCCTGCTGACAGGAGACGTGATAAATATCCTGACCAACATGGGCTGTCCTGAACAGTAAACAACAAAACTTCAAATAAATGAACCAAAAAACTCTGTAAATTCCATTTAAATTGGAAATTTAAACACAGAACATGTCAAGTAAACATGTAATTTATAGTATTTATTAGGAGGAACTACTTTGTGGGGCAGAATATTTTTTTTTATACGCCCATCAAAGGTTGATCTTTGTACGCATGTCAACTTTCTCCTGTCCGGCCCAGAACCTAGGGCTGGACAATAATTTGATATCGATATATATCACAATATACTTTTATTCAGTAACGGTGATGTGAGTTCTATTTCATCCCTCCTGACTGTCAGAGGGCGGTGCTGAAAGCACGGAACATCCCCTTCGTGTATGCGCTGTTCGAGTAATAATACCAAAAAAGTTACACGTGTGTGACACAGATGAACAATCAGAGGCTACATAGCCTGGCGTCATCCACGGCTCTGTTCCTTTTTTCTTCTCATGCACGGTTCAATCCAGGGCTTCAGCCCCTTGGATCTTTCCACCTTCGCCGGAGGCCCGACTGCCACTGACCAGAGCAGTGGGCTGCGACGGTTTAGCCTTCGTTCAAGGTATTTCTCCTGTTCGTTGGAGACTACAACGGCTTTTCGCCTCTCTTCCAACTTGCAACCTTTGACTACAGTACTGTGTTTGTAATTCAACACTAGTGAGTAGTCTTCCTTTTATTTTACCTTAGCTAGCGGTGTCGTCCGCTTTTGGAGTTGGCTATCGCGCGTGGGATTCAACACGTGAGTAGTCTTACTTCTTTTTATTTGCCTCGGTTAGCGGCTTCGCCCGCTTTGTGCGGTGACTACCATGTGTGTGAGATTCAACACGTGAGTAGTCTTTACTTTTACCTTGATTAGCGGCACCACCCGCTTTTTGGGGATAGCTACCGCGTGTGTGGGATTTAACACGTGAGTAGTACCACCACGATCATCTGTTTATCTTTCCAGCTCCTAGGTCAAGGTCACAAATCAAGGTCAAAGTAAAAACAACCAAACCATTGGCATAGATTGCTGTCCAATACTGTAGATTGTCGACAGCATGTAATGTTTCCGGCCGTGCCTGGTATGAATACTTTTTCAAGGCATTGTTTATCTTAAAATGTGAAAATAAACATTGTGTAGGAAATTAAATGTTAATATGCTTTTTATATTCCTGAACGATCAGAGCTCTCCGTAAAGTTGTGGGAAGCCATCCTGAAACGTGGGATGAGCACCTGAACGCTGTGATGTTTGGTCTGCGGACCAAAAGGCAAACGAGCACCAAGAAGTCCCCTTACTTTCTGATGTTCGGCAGAGAGGCTGGGCTCCCGTCAGAAGTCCCCGAACACTACCCGGTTCGTTTCTCTTCAGGTCTTCAGAAAACAAAAACACCAAACGTTGGGACGGTCTTTCAGTTTGAAAATATGTGTATGAAAATTAAAAAGCTGAAATAATTGAACAAAAGCTATTGACTGATTTTTCTTCAACGGATAAACTAATCTTGACTTTTGATTTAAAGATTGACGAGTCTGTGGAGGACATACTCCTAGTGGAGGAGGTTTCAGCCATCAGGGAGGAGAAGATGGCTGCAGAAACAAGAAAACCTCCGGTCCAGAAGAAAACCCCATGATGGTGCAGCCGACCCAGCAGCAGATGCAACCTGCTCGTTTGTCACCTTGAAAGTTTTTTTTTTTTTAAAGTTTTCTACTAAAACAAACTTCTTGATTAGACTTTTTTTTATTATTTTTTTTATTTTAATACAACTGAGTTTTATGTAACAGCTGAAATTAAAACCAGTTCAGTCCTGAGCTGAACTCGTGTGAATAAAAAAGCTCCGGTTCAATATTTTCTGTGCATTATAAAGGAGCAGAAACTGAAACAGGATGATAATTAATAATTCATTTCTGAGAGAAATTCAATCCATATTTCTTTAATAAAGTGCATTAGTCAAAATGTCGGTCTGGTCAAACATGCTCATTGTGGGAAACCATGTCTGTAAACTGAGATTATTTTAAATTTTTATTGTACTCTAATAATTACCATTATTCATTCTCTACATTTTTCCCATTACACATGTGAGCACACGTGAAGCAGGGGGCCGCCATCTGAGGCGCCCGGGGAGCAGCTGGGGGTTGAGGACCCCTTGCTCATGGGCCCAGAGTGGGGCAAATGAGGGTGTTTCACTTGTCCCACCCACATTTTGATGTTGTCGGTCCGGGGAGTTGACTGATCACAGGCCCACCCTCTAACCTCTGCACCACCACTTCCCCCGATCCTCAGAGAATGATTTTATATTATTTTGTCTTGAGAAGATTTCAGAGTTGATGGTTTCATAACAAACTGAAGAAGAAGTCTTCACTGATTCTCATATTCCATCAGCCTTCAAACTATCGTTCCTCTCTATCAAGGATATTCATTCAACCTTTATTTATACAGGTTAGTCTCTTGAGCCCCGAGGACTCAGTAAATAGAAGAAATGAAATAAAAACTATACGAAAACGGCTACATTATAAAGTGATACAAAATATAAAAACAGGAACATGTCTGCATTTGTTCTTGCCAGGAACTTAACAGATGTTTAAAGCCACTAATAGAGGTCAAGGTCGAGAGCTTTAGATCTTTTTGCAAGATATTCCAGGAAACAGGAGCAGAGTAGCAGAAGACCCTTTTGTCTAGTTCAGTCCTCACTGAGGGAACACTGCAGGTAATGATGTCCTGAGAGCGCACGCTGTAGCTGCACTCACACAGAGACATGTAGGAGGAGATGTATGAAGGCAACAGACCAAGAAGTGATTTAAAGATGAAAATGTAGTTCAGCTGGCCTCATACATGTCCTGCTGACCTCATACATGTCCTGCTGACCTCATACATGTCCTGCTGTCCTCATACATGTCCTACTGACCTCATACATGTCCTGCTGACCTCATACATGTCCTGCTGACCTCATACATGTCCTGCTGACCTCATACATGTCCTACTATTCTCATACATGTCCTGCTGTCCTCATACATGTCCTGCTGACCTCATACATGTCCTGCTGTCCTCATGCATGTCATACTGTCCTCATGCATGTCCTGCTGTCCTCATGCATGTCCTGCTGTCCTCATGCATGTCCTGCTGTCCTCATGCATGTCCTGCTGTCCTCATGCATGTCCTGCTGTCCTCATGCATGTCCTACTGTCCTCATACATGTCCTGCTGTCCTCATGCATGTCCTGCTGGCCTCATACATGTCCTGCTGGCCTCATACATGTCCTGCTGTCCTCATACATGTCCTACTGTCCTCATACATGTCCTGCTGTCCTCATACATGTCCTACTGTCCTCATACATGTCCTACTGTCCTCATACATGTCCTGCTGTCCTCATACATGTCCTACTGTCCTCATACATGTCCTGCTGTCCTCATACATGTCCTGCTGTCCTCATACATGTCCTGCTGTCCTCATACATGTCCTACTGTCCTCATACATGTCCTGCTGTCCTCATACATGTCCTGCTGTCCTCATACATGTCCTACTGTCCTCATACATGTCCTGCTGTCCTCATACATGTCCTGCTGTCCTCATACATGTCCTGCTGTCCTCATACATGTCCTGCTGTCCTCATACATGTCCTACTGACCTCATACATGTCCTGCTGTCCTCATACATGTCCTGCTGTCCTCATGCATGTCCTACTGTCCTCATACATGTCCTGCTGTCCTCATACATGTCCTGCTGACCTCATACATGTCCTGCTATCCTCATACATGTCCTACTGACCTCATGCATGTCCTGCTGTCCTCATACATGTCCTGCTGTCCTCATGCATGTCCTACTGTCCTCATGCATGTCCTGCTGTCCTAATGCATGTCCTACTGTCCTCATGCATGTCCTACTGTCCTCATGCATGTCCTACTGTCCTCATACATGTCCTGCTGTCCTCATGCATGTCCTGCTGGCCTCATACATGTCCTGCTGGCCTCATACATGTCCTGCTGTCCTCATACATGTCCTACTGTCCTCATACATGTCCTGCTGGCCTCATACATGTCCTACTGTCCTCATACATGTCTGTCCTCATACATGTCCTGCTGTCCTCATACATGTCCTACTGTCCTCATACATGTCCTACTGTCCTCATACATGTCCTGCTGGCCTCATACATGTCCTGCTATCCTCATACATGTCCTGCTGTCCTCATACATGTCCTACTGACCTCATACATGTCCTGCTGACCTCATACATGTACTGCTATTCTCATACATGTCCTGCTGTCCTCATACATGTCCTACTGACCTCATACATGTCCTGCTATTGTCATGCATGTCCTGCTGTCCTCATACATGTCCTACTGTCCTCATACATGTCCTGCTGACCTCATACATGTCTTGCTGACCTCATACATGTCCTGCTGACCTCATACATGTCCTGCTGACCTCATACATGTCCTACTGACCTCATACATGTCCTGCTGTCCTCATACATGTCCTACTGTCCTCATACATATCCTACCTCATACATGTCCTGCTGACCTCATACATGTCCTGCTGACCTCATACATGTACTACTGCTATTCTCATACATGTCCTGCTTTCCTCATACATGTCCTGCTGACCTCATACATGTCCTGCTATTCTCATACATGTCCTGCTGTCCTCATACATGTCCTGCTGTCCTCATACATGTCTTACTGTCCTCATACATGTCCTGCTGACCTCATACATGTCCTACTTACCTCATACATGTCCTACTGTTCTCATACATGTCCTGCTGTTCTCATACATGTCCTGCTGACCTCATACATGTCCTACTGATGTCATACCTGTCCTGCTGACCTCATACATATCCTGCTGACCTCATACATGTCCTGCTGATGTCATACATGTCCTGCTGACCTCATACATGTCCTGCTGTCCTCATACATGTCCTGCTGACCTCATACATGTCCTGCTGATGTCATACATGTCCTGCTGACCTCATACATGTCCTGCTGTCCTCATACATGTCCTGCTGACCTCATATATATCCTGCTGACCTCATACATATCCTGCTGACCTCATACATGTCCTGCTGATGTCATACATGTCCTGCTGACCTCATACATGTCCTGCTGTCCTCATACATGTCCTGCTGACGTCATACATGTCCTGCTGACCTCATACATGTCCTGCTGTCCTCATGCATGTCCTACTGTCCTCATGCATGTCCTGCTGTCCTCATGCATGTCCTACTGTCCTAATGCATGTCCTACTGTCCTCATGCATGTCCTACTGTCCTCATACATGTCCTGCTGTCCTCATGCATGTCCTGCTGGCTTCATGCATGTCCTGCTGGCCTCATGCATGTCCTGCTGTCCTCATACATGTCCTACTGTCCTCATACATGTCCTGCTGTCCTCATACATGTCCTGCTGTCCTCATACATGTCCTACTGTCCTCATACATGTCCTGCTGTCCTCATACATGTCCTGCTGTCCTCATACATGTCCTGCTGTCCTCATACATGTCCTGCTGTCCTCATACATGTCCTGCTGTCCTCATACATGTCCTACTGTCCTCATACATGTCCTGCTGTCCTCATACATGTCCTGCTGTCCTCATACATGTCCTGCTGTCCTCATACATGTCCTGCTGACCTCATACATGTCCTGCTATTCTCATACATGTCCTGCTGTCCTCATACATGTCCTGCTGACCTCATACATTTCCTGCTATTCTCATACATGTCCTGCTGACCTCATGCATGTCCTGCTGTCCTCATACATGTCCTGTTGTCCTCATGTCCTCATACATGTCCTGCTGACCTCATACATTTCCTGCTATTCTCATACATGTCCTGCTGACCTCATGCATGTCCTGCTGTCCTCATACATGTCCTGCTGTCCTCATACATGTTCTGCTGTCCTCATGCATGTCCTACTGTCCTCATACATGTCCTGCTGACCTCATGCATGTCCTACTGTCCTCATGCATGTCCTATTGTCCTCATACATGTCCTGCTGTCCTCATGCATGTCCTGCTGGCTTCATGCATGTCCTGCTGGCCTCATGCATGTCCTGCTGTCCTCATACATGTCCTACTGTCCTCATACATGTCCTGCTGGCCTCATGCATGTCCTACTGTCCTCATACATGTCCTACTGTCCTCATACATGTCCTGCTGTCCTCATACATGTCCTACTGTCCTCATACATGTCCTACTGTCCTCATACATGTCCTGCTGGCCTCATACATGTCCTGCTATTCTCATACATGTCCTACTGTCCTCATACATGTCCTGCTGTCCTCATACATGTCCTGCTGTCCTCATACATGTCCTGCTGTCCTCATACATGTCCTGCTGTCCTCATACATGTCCTGCTGTTCTCATACATGTCCTGCTGTCCTCATACATGTCCTGCTGTCCTCATACATGTCCTGCTGTCCTCATACATGTCCTGCTGTCCTCATACATGTCCTGCTGTCCTCATACATGTCCTGCTGTCCTCATACATGTCCTGCTGTCCTCATACATGTCCTGCTGTCCTCATACATGTCCTGCTGTCCTCATACATGTCCTGCTGTCCTCATACATGTCCTGCTGTCCTCATACATGTCCTGCTGTCCTCATACATGTCCTGCTGTCCTCATACATGTCCTGCTGTCCTCATACATGTCCTGCTGTCCTCATACATGTCCTGCTGTCCTCATACATGTCCTGCTGTCCTCATACATGTCCTGCTGTCCTCATGCATGTCCTGCTGTCCTCATGCATGTCCTGCTGTCCTCATGCATGTCCTGCTGTCCTCATACATGTCCTGCTGTCCTCATACATGTCCTGCTGTCCTCATGCATGTCCTGCTGTCCTCATGCATGTCCTGCTGTCCTCATGCATGTCCTGCTGTCCTCATACATGTCCTGCTGTCCTCATACATGTCCTGCTGTCCTCATGCATGTCCTGCTGTCCTCATACATGTCCTGCTGTCCTCATACATGTCCTACTGTCCTCATACATGTCCTGCTGTCCTCATACATGTCCTGCTGTCCTCATACATGTCCTGCTGTCCTCATACATGTCCTGCTGTCCTCATACATGTCCTGCTGTCCTCATACATGTCCTGCTGTCCTCATACATGTCCTGCTGTCCTCATACATGTCCTGCTGTCCTCATACATGTCCTGCTGTCCTCATACATGTCCTGCTGTCCTCATACATGTCCTGCTGTCCTCATACATGTCCTGCTGTCCTCATACATGTCCTGCTGTCCTCATACATGTCCTGCTGTCCTCATACATGTCCTGCTGTCCTCATACATGTCCTGCTGTCCTCATACATGTCCTGCTGTCCTCATACATGTCCTGCTGTCCTCATACATGTCCTGCTGTCCTCATACATGTCCTGCTGTCCTCATACATGTCCTGCTGTCCTCATACATGTCCTGCTGTCCTCATACATGTCCTGCTGTCCTCATACATGTCCTGCTGTCCTCATACATGTCCTGCTGTCCTCATACATGTCCTGCTGTCCTCATACATGTCCTGCTGTCCTCATACATGTCCTGCTGTCCTCATACATGTCCTGCTGTCCTCATACATGTCCTGCTGTCCTCATACATGTCCTGCTGTCCTCATACATGTCCTGCTGTCCTCATACATGTCCTGCTGTTCTCATACATGTCCTGCTGACCTCATACATGTCCTGCTGATGTCATACATGTCCTGCTGACCTCATACATATCCTGCTGACCTCATACATGTCCTGCTGATGTCATACATGTCCTACTGACCTCGTACATGTCCTGCTGACCTCATACATGTCCTGCTGATGTCATACATGTCCTGCTGTACTCATACATGTCCTGCTGACCTCATACATGTCCTACTGACCTCATACATATCCTGCTGACCTCATACATGTCCTGCTGATGTCATACATGTCCTGCTGACCTCATATATGTCCTGCTGATGTCATACATGTCCTGCTGACCTCATACATGTCCTGCTGTCCTCATACATGTCCTGCTGACCTCATACATGTCCTGCTATTCTCATACATGTCCTGCTATTCTCATACATGTCCTGCTGTCCTCATACATGTCCTGCTGTCCTCATACATGTCCTGCTGTCCTCATACATGTCCTGCTGATGTCATACATGTCCTGCTGACCTCATACATGTCCTGCTGTCCTCATACATGTCCTGCTGACCTCGTATATGTCCTGCTGACCTCATACATATCCTGCTGACCTCATACATGTCCTGCTGATGTCATACATGTCCTGCTGACCTCATACATGTCCTGCTGTCCTCATACATGTCCTGCTGATGTCATACATGTCCTGCTGACCTCATACATGTCCTGCTGTCCTCATACATGTCCTGCTGACCTCATATATGTCCTGCTGACCTCATACATATCCTGCTGACCTCATACATGTCCTGCTGATGTCATACATGTCCTGCTGTCCTCATACATGTCCTGCTGACCTCATACATGTCCTGCTGACCTCATACATGTCCTGTACCAGTCTAACATACTTTTCTGCCACTCCAGATTTCTCAAGAAGTAAACACCTTAAGTGGACCAACCAGTTTGTTGTTTGCTGTTGGTCCAGCTGAGGTTTTCATTCAGGTGCACACCCAAGAACTTGTAGCTGGAGACCACTTCCTCTGCAGATCCTCCTATGTTCATGTGTGTGTTTATGTGTGTGTGTGTGTGTGTGTGTGTGTGTGCGTGTGTCTGTGTGTGTGGGGTGGGGGGGTCTTGTTCCATTTGGAGTCCATGACCATCTCCTTCATCTTCTTCACATTGATGTGAAGGTTGTTCTCCCTACACCAGCTCTCCAGAGCCTTAAGGAAATCAGGGTGAATCTCATCCATCCCCGGAGCCAAGCCGCCGCCGAGCTTTTTAACTACCTCGGCGACCTCATGCCACGGTTCTGGACAGACCCACCATGAAGTTTCCCAACTCAGCTTCCACCATGGAAGACATGCCGGTGTGATTGAGAAAGTCAGAGAAGTATTCCTTCCACCTCCCACTTTATTTATGACACTTAAAAACAGCCACAAGGCCAACCAAAGTGCTGTACAACAAAACAAGCAACATAAAATACATAGATCCACAGAGGTAAAGATAAGAAACTAAATAATAATAATGAATTCAATTTATAACGCGCTTTTCATTAGTGAAAATCTCAAAGTGCTACACACATTCATACACCGGTAGCGGCAGACTACCATGCAAGGTGCTTTCCAGACCTACCGGGAGCCACTCGGGGTTAAGTGTCTTGCCCAAGGACACAACAACACATGGGGAACCGGGTCCGTGTACATTCAGGCAGTTCGTTTTTTCATTTGAAACAAAAAATGAAATAACAAAAAAACCACTTGTTTTTTCGTTTTTCGTTTATTGAACCAAAACAAAAACATGGATTACAAACCGTTATCCGATTTCCGATTTTGTGCACAAAACGAAAATGGAAAAAACGGATAACGACGGGTCAGTTTCGATTTTGTAATTTCTTTTATTGACAGCGGATATGACCCGGAAGTTCTCTCTGCCCCGCAAATGTGACGTGTCGAAGCATTTGTGTGCACATTTAAGAGTGTAGAATTCATTTGAGCATATTTACACAGAACAAACTTTGTATTGATTAAAAAAAACTCTTAACGTTGCAGGAAAAACCGGTATACTACGGAGCCCCCCAGGGTACGTGGGGAAAAAAAAATCTTAACGCAAAACCTTTTGCTATGAACGGCGATTCCTTTAAAAGGAATGTGGACCTTCTGAAATACAGTAGGCATGTCAGCATAGCTCAACTAGTAACGCATCGGTTCGCCACTCCAAAGGTCACAGGTTCGATTCCGACTTGGGACAACATTTTTTTTTTTACATTATTTATTCATTCCAGATTAAAAAAACACAAGAAAACTATTTACAAAACAACAATAAAAACTTTCAATTATATAATCATTCCTCTTTCTTATTTTGCTTAATGGTTTTTAACTCATCCCTGAAATTCTGACACAGAATCACAACTTCAGAGGGACAGACAGAGCGCAGGCTGCCGCGTCGGCTCGAACAGCTGATTCCACGGAGCTTGAACGTGAAATATACAACGGAAAATTACTTTTACCACTGCAGCACACACTGGACATCCTTATATTTAAGGCTGATTTCAAAATTCAATTAAATTGAGTGTACTGTCTGCTCCATTGTCGTAATGTTGAGCCATTTTAAACAACAATGCTGCAGATAATACATGTTTTTATTGTGTTTATTCTGTGACACAGTTCACACTTGAACTTGTGATTCTGTGTCAGAATTTCAGGGATGAGTTAAAAACCATTAAGCAAAATAAGAAAGAGGAATGATTATATAATTGAAAGTTTTTATTGTTGTTTTGTAAATAGTTTTCTTGTGTTTTTTTAATCTGGAATGAATAAATAATGTAAAAAAAAAATATGTTGTCCCAAGTGGGAGTCAAACCTGTGAGGTTTGGAGTGGCGAACCGATGCGTTACTAGTTGAGCTATGCTGACATGCCTATTTCAGAAGGTCCACATTCCTTTTAAAGGAACCGCCGTTCATAGCAAAAGGTTTTGCGTTAAGATTTTTTTTTCCCCACGTACCCTGGGGGGCTCCGTAGTATACCGGTTTTTCCTGCAACGTTAAGAGTTTTTTTTAATCAATACAAAGTTTGTTCTGTGTAAATATGCTCAAATGAATTCTACACTCTTAAATGTGCACACAAATGCTTCGACACGTCACATTTGCGGGGCAGAGAGAACTTCCGGGTCATATCCGCTGTCAATAAAAGAAATTACAAAATCGAAACTGACCCGTCGTTATCCGTTTTTTCCATTTTCGTTTTGTGCACAAAATCGGAAATCGGATAACGGTTTGTAATCCATTTTTTTGTTTTGGTTAAATAAACGAAAAACGGAAAAACAAGTAGTTTTTTCATTTTTTCTTTCAAATGAAAAAACGAACTGCCTGAATGTACACGGACCGAACCGGGATTCGAACAGCCAACCTTCCAATCGGGGGACGACTGCCATTACCACTACGCCACGGCCGCCCTTAAATTACTAATATTATAGAATACACAGAAGTTAAGATCAACTCACACAGGGTCAAAAGCAGAGAATAAAGGTGAGTTTTTA
>JBBPBX010053904.1:0-13674 GCA_038048925.1 Garcialebias charrua
GACATATTTCACGCGGGGTCACCACTGAGGCGTGTGAAGAAGGAGAAACAAACTGATCTGCAAGCAGTTGCCTTTAATCCTTCGAGCGTCAAAACCAGAAAACAGAATGAATGAATGAACACACGAACACTTCTTCTTCTTCGCCTCATAAAACCTGGGGAGCTCCTCGCTGGCTCCTCCTACTGGGTGAGAGAGATAAGGCCACATACCTCCCCAACACACCACAATGTAATTATTGTATTTATCCTTTGATTTGTATTATAAACTTATTTTACTTGACACTAAACCAGTTTTAAGTTATTTTTTAATCAAAATCACCAATTTTTTCTTATTTTTCATTAAATACTGTAACGTGTTTTTTTTTTTTTGCTGAACGATCATAAACGTTTGTGAAGTTGCGATCGAGGCGCGCCTCGCGGCTCCTCGCGGCTCCTGTAGCAGAGCAGGAGGAGGAGGAGGAGGGGCTATGGGCCCACTGGGTTTCTGCAGCACCTGCTCCGCGCCGCTGCAGGAGGAAGCGTGACAGATTGGATATTAGCTATAATTTTGCAATGGAGGAGTACATTAGTAAACTAAAACAATTTTCTCAATTGGATTTTCAGTCCAAGCAGGAAGTATTATTAAAAGGACGACCAACACCGGAGCTAAAAGGTCTTCTTCAGACTACGGGACATAAGTCTCGCTCTTTTAAAACAGAGTGGTACACACGAAAAAGCTGGTTGTGTGGATGTCCAACAAGAAACCGCCTTTTCTGTTACTCCTGCCTGCTTTTCTCAACTTCTGACAATGTCTGGACTCAGATGGGATATTGTGACCTGAAAAAGTTTTGATGATGCGAAACTGCAGAGCATGTCAAAATATGCCAAATTCTTTGACTTGGTGAAACTGAAGGCGGATCTCATTGGACTGTATGGTTCACAAACAGTGAGAGATGAATGTAAATCTCCTGCACAGCTTCTCAGGTTTTTGGTCCAGAAAGATCTCATTCCAACTGTTCCTGAAGCGACAAAGTTGCTTCAGCTAGTGCTCACTGTTCCAGCTACCACAGCATCGGTGGAGCGGTCATTCTCAGCGCTGAAAAGAATAAAAACATGCAGTCGAAACAGGACTGATCAAGGAAGGCTTTCTTCTCTTTCACTGATCTCCATCGAAGCAGAGAGACTTTTAAAACTGAAAGCCAAGAAGGAAGACTTCTACAAAAAAGTCATCAACGCCTTTGTTCAGAAGGAGCGGCGCATGGACTTCATTTATAAGTAAAGGTAAGACTAAAATATTTTTTTCTCCAAATTAAATGTGCTTTTTTGTGTGCTACAGTTTGTATTAGGTCAGAGGTCAGAGAATCTTTATTGTCATTGGCACAACATGTGGTACGTGTGATGATGAAACGAGATAATATACACAGGGTCCCAGTTACATCCAACAATAAAATGTAAAAGAAGAACAGTAATAACATCTAAGATATGAACTAAGAAAAACATCAACTAACAAAACACTAAGCACTAATATCATAGAAAAAAACACTCCAAACAGCAGCACGAACATGAGTCTGTATGAGCAGATGGGCACGAATGAACACAGCAACAGGAAACAGATCAGCAGCAACATGATGTGATTTTTCACAGTGATTATTCTGGTTAGATATTCATGAGTCTAACAGCCTCGGGGTAGAAGCTGTTCCTCAGTCTAGTGGTTCTACACTTGATGCTCCTCAACCTCCGTCCTGAGGGGAGTGGGGCAAAAAGTGTGTGTGCTGGGTGAGTGGGGTATTTCATGATGCAGGTGGCCCTCTTCCTGCATCTGGAGGTGTAGATGTCTGTGATAGTGGGGAGACTGACTCCAACATCTTCTGTGCAGCCTCCATGCCACATGTTGATGCTGGAGCACAGGATGCTCTCCACTGCACACCTGTAGAAGGAGGTGAGGACTGAGCTTCTCAGACCAGCTCGTCTCAGCCGTCTGAGGAAGTAGAGTCTCTAATGACCTTTGTTGATCAGGCTGGTGGTGTTGTTGCTCCAGCTGATGTAGTCATTCATTGTGTACTGTGCACCCAAGTAGTTGTAGATGGAGATGACTTCCACCGCAGATCCTCTTATGTTCAGTGGGGTGTGGGTTTGTGTTGTTGTTTGTTGTTAGCTGGACTCACCATTGTTTGTTTGTATGTGTAAAGATTGCTGATATGAAATTTTAAACACAACCTGTTAACTGCTTCCAATCAAATGGCGAATACACTACTCTGTAGGGTTCATGTATATAAGATCTGACTGTAATGAAGTCAGTGTGCCTCACCAGCCATGAACCTCACCGCACGTCACTGCGCTGAACCGAAACAGGGAGACCGACCCAGCTGCGGCCAGTCCGACCCGCTGTCTGACGTCTCGTAGGACGGACAGGCGGAGAGCGGCTGACCAAAATCAGAGCCCCCGCCCCGGATTGAACAAGAAAAACACACCGCTGAAGCCACGGAGCTCAAATGTTCACCGAGAAGTTGCTAAACTTCATCATAATTAATGACCAACAGCTATCAGCTGTAGAAAATGAAGGATTTTGCAGCTTGATACTTGCAGCCAACAGTAAACAATCATAAAAAAGCATATTAATTAAAAATCACAAGAAAACTGTGTTAAAAAATGAAACATAAACAGCTACATTATAAATCATTGTACAATACTAAAAGCAGGAACATGTCTGTCTGTGTTGGTTTATGCCAAGAACTTAACAGATGTAAAGCTATTTAATATTTTATTTAATCCATTTATTCAAGAGACAAAATAAAACAAATTAATAAAAAAGAAAACATTGAATGAAAAGAGTGCAAAAAGAAGAAGAAGACAAAATCTTAAATCACCCCCTTAAAATAAACATTGAACCAGTCCGGCCCTTGGCTTGTAGCAAATTTGTTTTTTTGGCCCTCCATGTATTTGACTTTGACACCCCTGGCTTATGCAATAGGGAGCACATCGCCCGTCCAAAACCTATCATCTCTGCATAATGGATATATGTCCGATCTTCTAACTTCCGTTGCTGCATAATGTACATTGCATTAATTCTAGCGTTAGGTAAATGTATCTTGAAGGAAAATAGCACTTAAATAAAAGTCCAACAAGAATATTCATTTAGAATTAAAAATAACTCACCCTGAACTACCATAATAGATAAATGTCATAACCAATCAAGTTGCTCCTGTCCAATAAAAGCGTACAAATGAAGGGGAAATAAAACTCTATCCAGACTTTAAGTAGTTTAGGGTCTGGTTTGCAGAGTATGGAGTTAAATTTGTTTCACAATTAGTCAACGGAAAAAAAACTAACCTCAGTTATGTAAAATAAAATTGTAATCAAAACTTTTGGAATTGTAATGATTTCATTTTTTTTAAAGCAAAAACTTTTGTTTAAAAAATATTTTTTTAAATTAAATAGCTAATTTTTCTCTCGTGAACTTAAAAAGTTATTTGCAAAACATAAACTTTTATTTGCACACATCAGAAATCTTTTGTTGCGATTTTAGGCTCTGCCCACGACGTCATGTGAGAATTGCAAGCAAAACTTTGAATGACAAACAAAACTTAGATTAGCAAGCAAAGATTTCTGGCATGCGCAAATAAGTTTGTTTTGCAAATAATTAGCAACATAATTGCAAAAAATGTTAATGACCTCATTGAGGTCATTGAAATTTTTCGAGACATGACCAACAGAAAACTGCTGCTGCACAGTTGTTTTAAGACTGGGCAGATATGACAAGATTTTTTTCTTCTTCTACTATCTTTCATTTTATATCTTGTTATTTTCTTTCTTGTGTTTGTAAATTGTCTTTGTGTTTTAAATCTGAAAAGAATAAATAAAATAAAATGAATAAAAATAAATAAATAAATAAGAAGAGAACAAAAATAGCAAAAATGCTTAAAAGCTGGAAGTTTGTTTTTAAACAGTTCACCATGATGGAAAAGAAGATTTTGGATCTTAGATTCAGTTTGGGGGAAAAAAGAAAGGCAAGAGATCGAAATAAATAAGAGACATTGGCCTCCACTCAGAGAAGATGAGACAATGAGGAAAAAAGAGAAACTGACAAGAAAAAAAGAAGAGGAAAGATTGAAGAAAATGTATACTGTATAGGTACTTACAAATACACTAAGACACAAATAGAGATATGGTCTAAATTTTGGTGGTCAGTTAGTCTCAGTAGGCTTTTCTCATGGTGATATGCATGAACAATTCAATTTTTGCTTTTGTTTAGTTTTCTTCTGCAGTTCCACATTAAAGTTTGATGCAGCTCTGCTTTTCTGAATGGACCATCTTCATCTCCACTGCAAGTGTAGCAAACCAGGCAGCTCTTTCTTTTATAGATTACAGTACACTAAAAAGTTGCATTGTGCCCTTGTTTATATTTTTAATAGTGTAATTCTGTAAAGACAAAATATATCTGGTGGTGTAGCTCTGATTTACATATCTTGCTAAATCGCAGGTTTGAATATTGCAATACTTTCCTATAACAAAGTAGACCTGCAGAAAGAAATTACTAATAAAATATTTTACATATGGATAGTTGTATGTTCTATGTAGAGGTTTTCCTAAGCTTTGATAGTATATCTCACAATTTTGTAATTTATCATTGTTTATTTAACTCTGAAAGCTATGTGACTTTGTTAATATTCTGTCCTAAAATGCGGTTAGATGTGCCCCCTTTTTTTTTTTGAGCACCTGCCCCTTTAGTGGGCTCTGCACGTCCCTGCTGATGACAACAGCAAACAATAGACAATCATAAAAGAGGCATACAAATTATTATTATTTTTACAAATCAAAACAAAATAGCAACCAAAAGGACAATCAAAAGAAATGTTGCAGGGCCTGAGTTTCCAGACCTGAAGGTGGTGTTCCTGACTGCCAGCAGGGTGTGAGCCTCTGCATTCAGCCAAGGTTTTCTGTTGGGGTAGCTTTTAACATATCTTGTGGTGGCGACTGTCAGTACATGTACTAATGTATCCCAGAACTGAAGATGCGTATTGGTCAAGATCAAGTGATCCTCCATTTTCAGCAGCTTCTTTGAAAACCTGCCAGTCTGTTCATTCAAAGCAATCTCTCGGTATGGGGCCACTGTCCTGGATCCAATATTTAACTTTCTTTTGTACCGGACTGGAGCGTCTCAGCGGGGGCAGATGAGCAGGGGCCATTAAGATTGAAATGTGGTCAGATAGTCCTAGGTGGGGGCGTGGTTCAGCTTTGTATGAATCTTTTATGTTGGTGTAAACACGGTCCAGCGTTTTGTTCCCACATGTTGGTGTGACCACATGCTGATAAAAATTTGAGAGACAGTCCTTTAAATTCTGTAGCTGCTGTTTTATAGAAAAACTAGGATAATGCTGCCATTTTTAGAGCTATTCAGAGTAGGAATGTGCGATATGGCCTAAAATTCATATCACGATATGTATTGTGAAGGTTGGCGATAACGATATATATCACAATATGTTTTTGGTATAAAACTTGCAATAGGAATGAAAAAAAAAAAGAAGCATAGGGTGTTCTTTTGACAACATTTATTTTGAAAACTGTTGTATCACAAAATAATCTCAATCAAGAATAGTCAAACACTATTTCTAGAGGTTTCTATAAAAAAAGAAATCAAGTATAGGCTTGTTTCTTGTAGTTCAAATTGTATGAAATATTCAGCTATAAAAAATGTTGATAATTAACCATTGTCAGCTAATTCAAAAAATAAAGAGATACAGAGCAGCTTTTAAAATATAAAATAGTGCATACTGAACACTTAAACTTGAACTCAAACTTGAACTCAAACCCAAAATTAGTTAGAAATATTAGTTCTAAAGTTTTTAAAAACAAACAAAAAACAATAATAATGAAGTATAGGCTTCTTCAGCTCATCCATAAACTGGACAGTCTGGGGCTGAACACCTCAATGTGTAACTGGCTGCTAGACTTCCTGACCGGGAGACCACAGACAGTACGGATCGGGAGTAACACATCTAGCACCATCACATTGAACACAGGGGCCCCACAAGGATGTGTGCTGAGCCCCCTTCTATTCACCCTGCTAACACATGACTGCACACCATCGTACAGCTCCAACCACTTCATCAAGTTTGCGGATGACACAACAGTGGTAGGTCTCATCAGCAACAACGATGAGACGGACTACAGGAACGAGGTGAGCCGCCTGGCCTTGTGGTGCGGACACAACAATCTCACTCTCAACGTGGAGAAGACAAAGGAGATTGTTGTGGACTTCAGGAAGAGGGATGCCCAACATCCTCCTCTGACCATCAACAGCACCGCAGTGGAGAGAGTGGACAGCACCAAGTTCCTGGGAGTGCACGTCTCAAAGGACCTGTCCTGGAGCAGGAACACTGCAGCACTGGCAAAGAAGGCTCACCAGCGTCTCTACTTTCTCCGCAAGCTGAAAAGGGCTGGAGCTTCAACCCCCATCATGAGCACCTTCTACAGAGGTGCCATAGAAAGTGTCCTGACCAGCTGCATCACTGTGTGGTTTGGTGCATGTACTGCATCCTGCCGCAAGAGCCTCCAGCGCATTGTGAGAGCAGCTGAGAAGATCGTGGGCACCTCCTTGCCCTCACTGCAGGACTTACACAGCAAACGCCTCACTCGGAAAGCCCACCGCATGGCAGGTGATCCCACACACCCACTACACAGCTGCTTCAGACTGCTGCCATCAGGAAGGAGACTGAGGAGTCTCCAGGCTCGAACCAGCAGACTGAGAGACAGCTCTGTTCATCAGGCAGTCAGAATGCTAAACACTCTGCCTGCTCTGCCTCCCCTCCCATTTGAACTGCCTTAACACTAAAACTTTCTCACACACTATCACTCAACACAAAGTTTTTAACACTAGACTCTGTGTCACCAAACGGGTTTTCACTAAACTCTCGGTCATGTGCTCATACAGTTTGCACTACTTCTCATACTTGCACTAATGTCTGTATTACATCACTGCCTATAATCATAATACTGTTTACATTCTCTGTTTACATTTATTAATACTGTTTACTTTTATTACTACTGCTTACATGTAATTACTACTGTTTACATTTATTTACACTACTCTAATATCTACACCACTGCTGGTACATATACAGTGTGCTCTGAACGGTCTTATTTAGGGATGCCCAATGTGCCTTACTGCATATGCCACTTTTTGCCTCTACAACAACATCAACTACTACCTCATACATATACTGTGTACATTGACTCATACGCTGCTTTGCCACTTTGCAAATGTCAATGCTAGAAACCTTTAGTTTATTTTAGTTATACTTTTTATACTCTTTTTTTATACCACTATGCAAAAAAAAAAAAAAAAAAACTCAGGACAGTGTTAGTTTTACTATTTTTATGCTTATGTCTATTATTATATGTTTCAGTGTTTCAATGTTTAGATGTTTACTGTTGCACCGAGGGACTGAGAGAAACGCAATTTCGGTCCTGTGTATGTCCTGCACTGTACATATTGCAGATCTGACAATAAAGTTGACTTTGACTTTGACTTTGACTTTGACTTTCTTCTAGTGCAAAACAGTGCAAATGTATTAGTTATTTGTTTTAAATAAAGTATGTTGATAAACATTTTTTTAGCTAATGCAAAAAATAAACACCAACAGAGCAGCATTTTACATAAAAAACAGTGCACACTGAACACAAACTTGAACTCAAACTCAAAATTTAACTGTCATCTGTTAGAAATAATAGTTTGAGTTTTTAATTGCACACAAAAAATAATCAAGTATTAGGCTTCTTGCTTACAGTGTAAAACTGTACAAAATGTATGAAATGTTTGCCATTTCTTTAAATAAGCTATGTTGAACCATTGTCAGCTAACTAAAAAAAAAAAAACACCAACAGAGCAGCATTTTACATAAAAAATAGTGCACACTGAACACAAACTTGAACTCAAAATTTAGCTGTCATTTGTTGGAGTCTACAGGTTGTTGGCCAAGAACACAAGCTTGTCCACAGTTTCTGGCTTTAACAGAGATCTGTGGCATGAAACAATGTTGCCACCAGTGCTAAATGCCCTTTCTGAGGGAGCACTTGTAGCTGGGATGCAAAAGTATTTATTGGCCAGTTTTGCCACTCTTGGAAAATTAACCTGATGCACTCTCCACCAGTCCAGTGGGTCTGTTTCTCCATCAACCTCCAGTGCCTGTAGGTAAGTCTTTAGCTCCACTTCGATGGCTTCTATGTCAGAAAGAGCAGCTGTACCAGGCTGATTTGAGCTCTTTTTGAAAAAGCTTCCCAGACTCTGTTTTACTTTCTTTGCTTCCCTGGTTGGAACATCAGGAGCTTCACCAGACGCAGCTGCAGCACTTGTGGGTTTGTGCTTGGGAATGACTCAATGACAGATACTGATTGTTGTATCTCCAGCAGCACTTGAATTTCTGCTGCAGCTTTGGTCTTGACATACTCCTTGCGGTCATCAGCTATGTAAGCATCTCTGAACCGTGGATCAACGAAGGAGGCCATATCCAGCAGTTCCTCTGTTTCTGGGTCGGAGTACTTCTCATTTAAAGCGAAACTAAACCCATTTTTAAGTTTTTTTAGCTGATAAACTCCCTAGAATGTGTTTAAAATGTTTCTGAGCACTATTTCTGTGTTAATTTTCATGTATTTGTGCGTATTAGTTAAAATCGGCAATATTTGGTCTAAAAACGTGTTCACTGTAGCCCTATGGGTTCAACAGAGGTTATTGCACCTTAATTTTCTTGTTGGTCTAGGTTTCGCACAGTGACGTATTTTCGCACGATGACGTCACAGTCTCTGCTGTCTGGGTATAAAACTGTAGCCACGCCCCCGAGAAGGTCACTCCCCCTGCAGAGCTCAGGGCGGAGTTGGATCAGAGATTAGCATCATAGCATTAGCATAGAAGAGCTACGATGTTCCATAAAAGCTCTTCAAACTGATGTTCATTGTCCACCCACCCTTAAACCATCAGGTTACAATCCGTTTGGAGGTGAGTCCCATTTTACACCTTTCATTCCATAATTTATCTTTTGAGTATATGACGTGTTTCTTCATGTGCTGTGTTTGCGACCTGCAGCTTTGCTTCGGTGTGGCCCCACATAAGGTCGTGGCGTTTTCATCTGTTGCTGATCAACGTTAGTTTGTGTTGTAGTTGTGTTTAAATGCTCTGTTCCCCCCTGAGAATCTGTTCCCCCTGTGTCGGGATCCGACCGTGAGGCGCATCTGAGTTCTGAAACGAGTCCACACTATCGTGTCACAGTTATAGCTCATTTTAATCGACAGCTCCTGGTGATAAATAAATAAATATAAAACCTCCACTAAATAAATAAACCTGGTCTAGAGTGTGGGGTGTAGACTACTGTACAGGTTTTTTATTTATTTATCTCCGACAGAATCTAGTCTGACAAATACAAAGTATCAGCCACCAACACATCATATATAGCCTATTTATAATTTTTATTACTAATATAGAAGGCTGGAAGCAGCTGATAGAGGACAAGAAAACTTCCTGCAAAGATAAGTGTAGGCTTTGTGGTAGGCTAAATCTCATTCAAATTAAAAATATGACTGGAGAAAAATTATTTCTAGCTGCTATTTTTTGATAGTTAATGTCTGGGTTTTTGTTGTTGTTGTTTTTTCATTATTTGAGAGAAAGGGTGCGCGCTCCCGACACAGGGGGAACAGATTCTCACGGGGGAACAGAAATTCGCACAGCACCTGCGTTCTTTTGTTGCAAATAATGTTGTGGATCAAGGTATTTGTAAAATAATAATAATAATCTGTGCAGCAGTATTTATTTTGCACTGGGTCATCTGTTTGACAGGTCAACAAAGTGATAGAACAGTAATGTTTCTCAAGTATGTTTTTTTGTAAGGTGATTAAAAATGTGTTGTTTTTTAGCTCCATGAGGCGTTCCACATCCAGGGATGAGCCGTGCAGCAGTCCCAAACACTCGAGACCACCTTCAGGATGCTCCACCCGCAGGATGGTCCACCTGCCAGCCACAAACAAACACCAAGGTCTCAGCTGCACCCAACATTGTCGTGGATGGAGGTCTCAAGAGATGACGCAGCTCTGGCCGAGACTCTGCATCATCTTCCGCTGAATTTGAAATACATGTCACACATTTGGCACTTCGCATCTGGTTCTGTGAACTTCTTTTAGAATAGGATACCCTTTATGTAAATTACTATGTGCTTGTGTTAAATTATTATTTATGTTTTCTTCTAACCCTGTGTGGACTGGGCACCTGGGTGGTCTGTAACACAGGTGTACACACCCACCTGTTCACATCTGGCCATAACCTATGTCAGAAAGGGATTTTTTTATAAGTCATAAATTCAAGTACAGGAAACTTTTAAATTTTAACGTTTAAAAATTTATGCTTCCTATAACTTTTTTAATAATGTACAATTTGGATTACTCTAATTGATTATTGCACTTTGTTTCTTTTGTTTTACAATATTTAATATTGGCACACCTGAAACAATTATAATTTATATTAAATTTAAACATTACTTTGTAAAAATTGCTGATGTAAACATGTTTATTAAATGTTTGTTTAAATTATGCATGCATCTGAGAGAAATGCAATTTCAATCCTGTGTATGTTCTGTACATATTGCAGTTTGGACAATAAAGTTGACTTTTAAATTTGACTTTGATGTATGACTTGGAAATGTATTTATCAATACAGAGGTCTGTAAAGAAAGAAATTGATTACAAAAACTAGTTGTTTATGATTCATTTTATTAACAGTAAGTTAATTCAAAACAACAAAAGTTTCTGTGTCGTGTCACACGGGACACCACCTCCAGCTCGTCTGTATGGATGCAGTGGACAGAAGAGAAAGCAGTCCCAACCACCTTCATGATGCTGCACCTGCCAGCCAGAAACAAACACCAGGGTCTCAGCTGTACCAACATTGTCGTGGATGCAGGTCTCAGGAGAAGCAGCAGCTCTGGCCGAGACTCTGCATCATCATGGGATCGTCTTACTCTGCGTGGCTGCTGCATGGGTGCTTGAGTCATCACAGTTCTCTGAAAAAAACATTTGAAAGGATACAGTATTGTTAAATTCATTGCAATTTGTTTGGTTTGCATTGAAAAAATATAATTTCTCATAAATCTTACCAGCTGTGCTCAGTTTTGATTAGCTGACACATAGCTTAAACATATACTGTATGCACGTCCTAACAAATATATCATACAAGCTTATAGAATGTTTCTAAACACGGATCTTTGGAAAACAAATAAAATATTTTACCACTGTTTAGTGCTCATTTATAGTCAATTCAAAAAACAACGTGTGTTCAGTTCTAGGTTGCATATTAAAATTAAGCCAAAACGTCAAAAAAACGAGGGTAGATGAAATCAATATTTTAAAATAAAATATATTATGAAACGTTACTTTTGTAATGTGCTAAGTAATAAGATGTGGTGAATTAAAGTCACTGCAGCTGGACTACAACTCCGTTGTGATCCAAACAAAGACAAAAACACAACCGTACACCTCATGCCATGCAGCTAAACACAGGTTTTTCATGTGTTCAGTGTTCAGAAGCATACGCTTAAGCTGTGTGTGATTAAATACACGCAACAACATTTTAGAACTGTTATTTTAGTACAAGTTTAGGCATTTACTTACTGAAGACGCGACTATCCGCCATTTTGAAATCTAAACTTGGGGAGGGGTGAGAGTTCACCACTAGAGGGGGCGTGAACACAGGACAACCCCCAACCTCCTCCTCCCCTGCTTGACTCTCTACACGCCCATTTTGAGGGAAATTTTGAAAATGGCCTGGGGGAGGAGTTACCGTCTCAACCTGTGTGCAGTTGCACTTTAAAGCTCCACTGACATCATCTTTTAACTTTCCATAAAATGGCACAACATATATATATACATTAAGATTGACCTCTGATCGTTTTTGCTAAAACAATGTTAAATTAATTAAAATTCCTCTCAAAAATAGTTTAAAATTAGCGCCTTTTTTTACATGATAAATACTATTTTCCCGTCGCGCGATTATGACGTCAGACACAGACGAAGATGCAAACGCATCCGTCCGATTTAGCCATTTAAAACTTTATGTTTCAGAGAAGCCAAAGTTATTTCGAGTAAACAGCAGGTTATAATTTTTTTTCAGTTCTTGGCATAAACCAACACAGACATGTTCCCGTTTTTAGTGTTTTACATGCTTTATATTAGTAGCTGTATTATGATGCGAAGCCACGGAGCTCCCAGGCGGGAGCTGAAACAGCTGCCGTAATCAGAGCGCACAACCCGGCATGAAAAAGAAAAACACACCGCTGGCTGAAGCCCTGAGCTCGATGGAATGTCCGGCGTAAAACTAACTTGACCGCGGTTTAATGTGACGCAGATGTGTTTATATAGCTCTGCTCTGCAAACATTGAACGTTGTTGTCTTGCGGTGTTGAGTGTAAAATATTTCCGTGACACAACGCACATGTTACGATGAAAAGTCGGCTAGCTGCTAGCATGCACTCACCAGTGTTGTCCGAATCGATCTTGCCACAGGAACAAGCGTCCAAGCTCCATGTAAACAATCCATCTTGCAACAGGAACAAGCGTCCAGCTCCATGTAAACAATCCATGAACAAACGACCCGCTCTTTCCAAACGATGTCAAAACAAACCCAACAGAGTACTCAGTCAGCCCCTCACGCTTGTAGCTGCCTGCAAACTATGAACTGGATTTCCTGAATGTGAGGCGGGTCTTGTTACTCTGGGTTCATGAGACAAGCCTCCGTTCAGGAAATCCATTCCATAGTTTGAAGCCAACGTGCATCATGGGTTGGATCGATACGTAAACAAGGCTGGTATCGGTATGTGCCATGAGCATTGGTTCCGCTTCTGCTCGGAGGGCGGGCCAGGGTCCATCTTACACGGGCACGGGCCCGTGAGTAGAACCGCCACAGACTTTGGCTTCTCTGAAGACAAACCGCTAAAATATAACGTTTTAAATGGCTAAATTGGACGGATGCCTTTGCATCTTCGTCCATTGTATCAATGTGCGCAGTTGACGGAGTCTGTGTCTGACGTCATAATCGCGCGACGGGAAAATCCATATTTATCATGTAAAAAAAAGGCGCTAATTTAAAACTATTTTTGAGAGGAATTTTAATTAATTTAACATTATTTTAGCAAAAACGATCAGAGGTCAATCTTAATATATGTATACTGCATATGCCACTTTTTGCCTCTATAACAACATCAACTACTACCTCATACATATACTGTGTACATTAACTCATACGCTGCTTTGCCACTTTGCAAATGTCAATGCTAGAAACCTTTAGTTTATTTTAGTTATACTTTTTATACTCTTTTTTTATACTAGTATGCAAAAACTCAGGACAGTATTATGTTCATTAAATGTTTAATGTTTTAGTTTTAGAGTTGGTGTAAATTTTCATACTCTTATACCACTATGCAAAAAACTCAGGACAGTGTTAGTTTTACTATTTTATGCTTATGTCTATTATTATATGTTTCAGTGTTTCAATGTTTAGATGTTTACTGTTGCACCGAGGGACTGAGAGAAACGCAATTTCGGTCCTGTGTATGTCCTGTACAGTACATATTGCAGATCTGACAATAAAGTTGACTTTGACTTTGATATTTGATATATAGTTTTTGCATAAAAGGAACCTAATCTTATAGTTGAGGCTCATA
>JBBPBX010053905.1:0-23677 GCA_038048925.1 Garcialebias charrua
ATGTAAATGCATATATGTATATATACAAGAATATGCATATATGTACATATGCATAAACATATAGATGTATATATGCATAAACATATACATGTATATATATGCATATACATATAATGTACAGATAGACATATACATGTAAATATAACATGTTCAACTGAAGTTGTGTGTGTTTGTATGTGTGACTGTTTTGTGGTTTTTAAGGACAGTGTTTTGTCAGGACAGTAATGAGCTGTTATCTGATTGATTGTCTGATTGTTTATAGCGTCTGACTGTCCAAACAAACAACTGTCCATAAAAACCATAGTACACTCCTATACACACCTAATTGAACATTAAGGTTGATGAAACCACACGTAGCAAGTAATTCTGTTTAGGAACACAAGAACTAAAATGTACCTTGGTATTCGTGTTTAAAGGAAGTTGATCGTGCTTCTGGCTACCTGCGATCTCCTGACTCTGGACGTGTTCACATGACATCTGTAAGAGATCATTTATACTTATATTTAGAGGAAATTCTACATTTTGATGATAGCTGCCGTCACATGTAAACCAATAAACATTACATGATTGTTTGTTTTTGGCCCAAGTATCCATCTCACATAAAGGAAAGATAAATGGACAGAGTATTTACAAAACTCCTCTCATGATAGGTGGACTAAGATGAAATTAAAATTAGCTGAATGAAAGAAAACTATAAATTAAAAAACTGTGACTAATAATATTGAAGTCATACTTAACAATCCCTGCATTATTTATATAATTGATATCTATGTCATATACATACACACAAATATACATATATACATGTATATAAGCATATCATAAATGCATATTCATGTACTGTACAGTGTATATACATATATGCATATAAATGTATATATGCATATCAGATAGACATATACATGTAAATATAACATGTTCTACTAAAATTGTGTGTGTTTGTGTGTGTGACTGTTTTGTGGTTTTTAAGGACAGTGTTTTGTCAGGACAGCAATACGCTATACAGTAATCAGACAATCCGATAACAGCTCATTACTGTCCTGACAAAACACTGTCCTTAGAAACCACAAAACAGTCACACACACAAACACACACAATTTGAGTTGAACATGTTATATTTACATGCCTATTACACATATATGTAAGTGCCTATTTACATGTATGTGTAAGTGCATATATACATGTATATGTAAGTGCATATATACATGTACTGTATATGCAAATGCATTTAAACATGTAAATGCATATATGTATATATACAAGAATATGCATATATGTACATATGCATAAACATATAGATGTATATATGCATAAACATATACATGTATATATATGCATATACATATAATGTACAGATAGACATATACATGTAAATATAACATGTTCAACTGAAGTTGTGTGTGTTTGTGTGTGTGACTGTTTTGTGGTTTTTAAGGACAGTGTTTTGTCAGGACAGTAATGAGCTGTTATCTGATTGATTGTCTGATTGTTTATAGCGTCTGACTGTCCAAACAAACAACTGTCCATAAAAACCATAGTACACTCCTATACACACATAATTGAACATTAAGGTTGATGAAACCACACGTAGCAAGTAATTCTGTTTAGGAACACAAGAACTAAAATGTACCTTGGTATTCGTGTTTAAAGGAAGTTGATCGTGCTTCTGGCTACCTGCGATCTCCTGACTCTGGACGTGTTCACATGACATCTGTAAGAGATCATTTATACTTATATTTAGAGGAAATTCTACATTTTGATGATAGCTGCTGTCACATGTAAACCAATAAACATTACATGATTGTTTGTTTTTGGCCAAAGTATCCATCTCACATAAAGGAAAGATGGATGGACAGAGTATTTACAAAACTCCTCTCATGATAGGTGGACTAAGATGAAATTAAAATTAGCTGAATGAAAGAAAACTATAAATTTAAAAACTGTGACTAATAATATTGAAGTCATACTTAACAATCCCTGCATTATTTATATAATTGATATCTATGTCATATACATACACACAAATATACATATATACATGTATATAAGCATATCATAAATGCATATTCATGTACTGTACAGTGTATATACATATATGCATATAAATGTATATATGCATATCAGATAGACATATACATGTAAATATAACATGTTCTACTAAAATTGTGTGTGTTTGTGTGTGTGACTGTTTTGTGGTTTTTAAGGACAGTGTTTTGTCAGGACAGCAATACGCTATACAGTAATCAGACAATCCGATAACAGCTCATTACTGTCCTGACAAAACACTGTCCTTAGAAACCACAAAACAGTCACACACACAAACACACACAATTTGAGTTGAACATGTTATATTTACATGCCTATTACACGTATATGTAAGTGCCTATTTACATGTATATGTAAGTGCATATATACATGTATATGTAAGTGCATATATACATGTACTGTATATGCAAATACATTTAAACATGTAAATGCATATATGTATATATACAAGAATATGCATATATGTACATATGCATAAACATATAGATGTATATATGCATAAACATATACATGTATATATATGCATATACATATAATGTACAGATAGACATATACATGTAAATATAACATGTTCAACTGAAGTTGTGTGTGTTTGTGTGTGTGACTGTTTTGTGGTTTTTAAGGACAGTGTTTTGTCAGGACAGTAATGAGCTGTTATCTGATTGATTGTCTGATTGTTTATAGCGTCTGACTGTCCAAACAAACAACTGTCCATAAAAACCATAGTACACTCCTATACACACATAATTGAACATTAAGGTTGATGAAACCACACGTAGCAAGTAATTCTGTTTAGGAACACAAGAACTAAAATGTACCTTGGTATTCGTGTTTAAAGGAAGTTGATCGTGCTTCTGGCTACCTGCGATCTCCTGACTCTGGACGTGTTCACATGACATCTGTAAGAGATCATTTATACTTATATTTAGAGGAAATTCTACATTTTGATGATAGCTGCTGTCACATGTAAACCAATAAACATTACATGATTGTTTGTTTTTGGCCAAAGTATCCATCTCACATAAAGGAAAGATGGATGGACAGAGTATTTACAAAACTCCTCTCATGATAGGTGGACTAAGATGAAATTAAAATTAGCTGAATGAAAGAAAACTATAAATTTAAAAACTGTGACTAATAATATTGAAGTCATACTTAACAATCCCTGCATTATTTATATAATTGATATCTATGTCATATACATACACACAAATATACATATATACATGTATATAAGCATATCATAAATGCATATTCATGTACTGTACAGTGTATATACATATATGCATATACATGTATATATATGCATATACTGTACAGATAGACATATACATGTAAATATAACATGTTCTACTAAAATTGTGTGTGTTTGTGTGTGTGACTGTTTTGTGGTTTTAATGGACAGTGGTTTGTTAGGACAGCAATACGCTATAATCAGACAATCAGATAACAGCTCATTACTGTCCTGACAAAACACTGTCCTTAGAAACCACAAAACAGTCACACACACAAACACACACAATTTGAGTTGAACATGTTATATTTACATGCCTATTACATGTATATATAAGTGCATATATACATGTATATGTAAGTGCATATATACATGTATATGTAAGTGCATATATACATGTACTGTATATGCAAATGCATTTAAACATGTAAATGCATATATGTATATATACAAGAATATGCATATATGTACATATGCATAAACATATAGATGTATATATGCATAAACATATACATGTATATATATGCATATACATATAATGTTCAGATAGACATATACATGTAAATATAACATGTTCAACTGAAGTTGTGTGTGTTTGTGTGTGTGACCGTTTTGTGGTTTTTAAGGACAGTGTTTTGTCAGGACAGCAATACGCTATACAGTAATCAGACAATCAGATAACAGCTCATTACTGTCCTGACAAAACACTGTCCTTAGAAACCACAAAACAGTCACACACACAAACACACACAATTTGAGTTGAACATGTTATATTTACATGCCTATTACATGTATATGTAAGTGCATATATACATGTATATGTAAGTGCATATATACATGTATATGTAAGTGCATATATACATGTACTGTATATACAAATGCATTTAAACATGTAAATGCATATATGTATATATACAAAAATATGCATATATGTACATATGCATAAACATATAGATGTATATATGCATAAACATATACATGTATATATATGCATATACATATAATGTACAGATAGACATATACATGTAAATATAACATGTTCAACTGAAGTTGTGTGTGTTTGTGTGTGTGACTGTTTTGTGGTTTTTAAGGACAGTGTTTTGTCAGGACAGCAATACGCTATACAGTAATCAGACAATCAGATAACAGCTCATTACTGTCCTGACAAAACACTGTCCTTAGAAACCACAAAACAGTCACACACACAAACACACACAATTTGAGTTGAACATGTTATATTTACATGCCTATTACACGTATATGTAAGTGCCTATTTACATGTATGTGTAAGTGCATATATACATGTATATGTAAGTGCATATATACATGTACTGTATATGCAAATGCATTTAAACATGTAAATGCATATATGTATATATACAAGAATATGCATATATGTACATATGCATAAACATATAGATGTATATATGCATAAACATATACATGTATATATATGCATATACATATAATGTACAGATAGACATATACATGTAAATATAACATGTTCAACTGAAGTTGTGTGTGTTTGTGTGTGTGTGTGACTGTTTTGTGGTTTTTAAGGACAGTGTTTTGTCAGGACAGCAATACGCTATACAGTAATCAGACAATCAGATAACAGCTCATTACTGTCCTGACAAAACACTGTCCTTAGAAACCACAAAACAGTCACACACACAAACACACACAATTTGAGTTGAACATGTATATTTACATGCCTATTACACGTATATGTAAGTGCCTATTTACATGTATGTGTAAGTGCATATATACATGTATATGTAAGTGCATATATACATGTACTGTATATGCAAATGCATTTAAACATGTAAATGCATATATGTATATATACAAGAATATGCATATATGTACATATGCATAAACATATAGATGTATATATGCATAAACATATACATGTATATATATGCATATACATATAATGTACAGATAGACATATACATGTAAATATAACATGTTCAACTGAAGTTGTGTGTGTTTGTGTGTGTGACTGTTTTGTGGTTTTTAAGGACAGTGTTTTGTCAGGACAGTAATGAGCTGTTATCTGACTGATTGTCTGATTGTTTATAGCGTCTGACTGTCCAAACAAACAACTGTCCATAAAAACCATAGTACACTCCTATACACACCTAATTGAACATTAAGGTTGATGAAACCACACGTAGCAAGTAATTCTGTTTAGGAACACAAGAACTAAAATGTACCTTGGTATTCGTGTTTAAAGGAAGTTGATCGTGCTTCTGGCTACCTGCGATCTCCTGACTCTGGACGTGTTCACATGACATCTGTAAGAGATCATTTATACTTATATTTAGAGGAAATTCTACATTTTGATGATAGCTGCTGTCACATGTAAACCAATAAACATTACATGATTGTTTGTTTTTGGCCAAAGTATCCATCTCACATAAAGGAAAGATGGATGGACAGAGTATTTACAAAACTCCTCTCATGATAGGTGGACTAAGATGAAATTAAAATTAGCTGAATGAAAGAAAACTATAAATTTAAAAACTGTGACTAATAATATTGAAGTCATACTTAACAATCCCTGCATTATTTATATAATTGATATCTATGTCATATACATACACACAAATATACATATATACATGTATATAAGCATATCATAAATGCATATTCATGTACTGTACAGTGTATATACATATATGCATATACATGTATATATATGCATATACTGTACAGATAGACATATACATGTAAATATAACATGTTCTACTAAAATTGTGTGTGTTTGTGTGTGTGACTGTTTTGTGGTTTTAATGGACAGTGGTTTGTTAGGACAGCAATACGCTATAATCAGACAATCAGATAACAGCTCATTACTGTCCTGACAAAACACTGTCCTTAGAAACCACAAAACAGTCACACACACAAACACACACAATTTGAGTTGAACATGTTATATTTACATGCCTATTACATGTATATATAAGTGCATATATACATGTATATGTAAGTGCATATATACATGTATATGTAAGTGCATATATACATGTACTGTATATGCAAATGCATTTAAACATGTAAATGCATATATGTATATATACAAGAATATGCATATATGTACATATGCATAAACATATAGATGTATATATGCATAAACATATACATGTATATATATGCATATACATATAATGTTCAGATAGACATATACATGTAAATATAACATGTTCAACTGAAGTTGTGTGTGTTTGTGTGTGTGACCGTTTTGTGGTTTTTAAGGACAGTGTTTTGTCAGGACAGCAATACGCTATACAGTAATCAGACAATCAGATAACAGCTCATTACTGTCCTGACAAAACACTGTCCTTAGAAACCACAAAACAGTCACACACACAAACACACACAATTTGAGTTGAACATGTTATATTTACATACCTATTACATGTATATATAAGTGCATATATACATGTATATGTAAGTGCATATATACATGTATATGTAAGTGCATATATACATGTACTGTATATGCAAATGCATTTAAACATGTAAATGCATATATGTATATATACAAAAATATGCATATATGTACATATGCATAAACATATAGATGTATATATGCATAAACATATACATGTATATATATGCATATACATATAATGTACAGATAGACATATACATGTAAATATAACATGTTCAACTGAAGTTGTGTGTGTTTGTGTGTGTGACTGTTTTGTGGTTTTTAAGGACAATGTTTTGTCAGGACAGTAATGAGCTGTTATCTGATTGATTGTCTGATTGTTTATAGCGTCTGACTGTCCAAACAAACAACTGTCCATAAAAACCATAGTACACTCCTATACACACCTAATTGAACATTAAGGTTGATGAAACCACACGTAGCAAGTAATTCTGTTTAGGAACACAAGAACTAAAATGTACCTTGGTATTCGTGTTTAAAGGAAGTTGATCGTGCTTCTGGCTACCTGCGATCTCCTGACTCTGGACGTGTTCACATGACATCTGTAAGAGATCATTTATACTTATATTTAGAGGAAATTCTACATTTTGATGATAGCTGCTGTCACATGTAAACCAATAAACATTACATGATTGTTTGTTTTTGGCCCAAGTATCCATCTCACATAAAGGAAAGATAAATGGACAGAGTATTTACAAAACTCCTCTCATGATAGGTGGACTAAGATGAAATTAAAATTAGCTGAATGAAAGAAAACTATAAATTAAAAAACTGTGACTAATAATATTGAAGTCATACTTAACAATCCCTGCATTATTTATATAATTGATATCTATGTCATATACATACACACAAATATACATATATACATGTATATAAGCATATCATAAATGCATATTCATGTACTGTACAGTGTATATACATATATGCATATAAATGTATATATGCATATCAGATAGACATTTACATGTAAATATAACATGTTCTACTAAAATTGTGTGTGTTTGTGTGTGTGACTGTTTTGTGGTTTTAATGGACAGTGGTTTGTTAGGACAGCAATACGCTATAATCAGACAATCAGATAACAGCTCATTACTGTCCTGACAAAACACTGTCCTTAGAAACCACAAAACAGTCACACACACAAACACACACAATTTGAGTTGAATTTGAATTTGAAACAATTTGAATCAATTTGAATCACTGCAAGTGGACAGGTAACATTAGACCTGCCTTCAAGAAGAACTGGACTAATGACGTATATTCTAGTATAAACGTCACTGAACTGGGAGCACCCACAGCACCACTAACACACTCAAAATGGATTCCACCACAAAGATTCAGCCAGAAGATACACACCACCCATGGCCTTATTGAAAGATTATTGAAAGATTATTGAAAGACTGTTCAGTACAGCAGGACATCTCCCTAAAAAACCAGACTGGACTCAAAAAACTGTGAAAACCAACTTCTTCTGAACTTGAACAATAAATTCTTGTATCAATATTAAAATGTATCAGTTCATGGGATGTTAGGAGACAAGAAATGTCTCGACACTCAGATCCAAGTTTTGAAAATGGTGTCAGGAATTTAAAATATTGTTCACTTTTGATCCATGGTTGACTGGACAATATTTTAACTAGAGTTGATGACAAACTGGAGGTGAAATGATCAGTGTCTGTTCCTTTGTCAGGTCTAATGCCGGGTTTCCACCAGACGCTTTTCGCGCTGCAAAAAATCTCCTACCGCACTGTGTTGGCTGCTTGTCAACAGATGTCTGTTCTCATCGAACATGTCTGCAGACACGCAGTGGGAGCAGCGGCTGGCTCCTTTTCCGTTTGTTTCTTCTACACCGGGCAGATAAAAAATCAGCTGTACATGAGCCTCGTTACTACTTGAGTGGATTTTTTATGAGCCAAACTGCAGCTCCTAAAGTCTTTGTTGAGATTAAAACATTTTTTTATGTTTGGGGTGACCGTACGCTCGAGCGGACAGCGGCAACTGTAAAAATGCCAAGTTTCTTACCGGAGGCTGTTTTCTTCATGGAGGCTCGATGGGTAAGTTTGAAAAGTCCAAAAAAAAGTCCTGTCGTTGTTGCGTGATCACATGGCAGAGTCTATCCCGATTGGTTGCTGCTAAGCTGCGAGCAGCAGAAGCAGGACAAATCGAGCTTCGACAGTCGCTGCTCGGAGGTGACGTGGGAGCGGAAAAAAGCTGCCACTCACTGCCGCGCTGCTTGAACTGCTGTAGATGCGCCGCATCCAACATGCCCGGCCACATAGACTTTCAATGTAAAGTGGCTGCTTCGGTGGCGCGAAAAGCGTTTGGTGGAAACCTGGCATAATGCTCCTTTTTTTCAGACAGATAACTTTAATTTAAACATGTTTACTGCAGTTAAAATGACACATTGGTTCTGCTTTGTGTTAAATAAAAACTTTCAAAGGTAAAATAATTCCTCTCTTATTTTGCTTAATGACATTTAACTCTGCATGTCATCCCTGAAATTCTGACACACAGAATCACAAGTCCAAGTGTGAACTGTGTCACAGAGTAAACACAATAAAAACATGTGTTATCTGCAGCATTGTTCTTTAAAATGGAAAAACACTATTAATGTATTACAGAAAATATGCGTACAGTACACACACTTAATGATACTGTAGACCATTGCATTAGGCAATACATTCAGCAAGTACTTTTACTTTAATACTTTAAGCATTTTTAAAAGCAAGTACTTATTTACTTTTACTTAAGTAAACACAATATAATGGTACATCTACTTTTACTAGAGTACATTTTTGTCTGTTTATTTGTACTTTTACTTATAAACAGTGTTTGAGTACTTTCTCCACCACTGGTCTCCAGCTACAAGTACTTGGGTGTGCACTTGAATTATAGCCTCAGCTGGACCAACAACACAACCAGCCTGATCAACAAAGTTCATCAGAGACTCTACTACCTCAGGCGGCTGAGACGAGCTGGTCTGAGTAGCCCAGTCCTCATCTCCTTCTACAGGTGTGCAGTGGAGAGCATCCTGTGCTACAGCATCAACGTGTGAGCACAGGATGCTCTCCATCGCACACCTGTAGAAGGAGGTGAGGACTGAGCTTCCCAGACCAGCTCTTCTCAGCCGTCTGAGGAAGTAGAGTCTCTGATTACCTTTTTTTGATCAGGGCGGTGGTGTTGTCTGTCTTCACCTCCTTCTACACGTGTGCCGTTGAGAGCATCCTGTGCTCCGGCATCAACGTGTGGCATGGAGGCTGCACAGCTGCAGAAAGAAAAGCTCTGCAGAGAGTGGTGAAGGCTGCACAGAAGATGTTGGAGTCAGTCTCCCCACCATCACAGACATTTACACCTCCAGATGCAGGAAGAGAGCCACCTGTATCATGAAAGACCCCACTCACCCAGCACACAAACTCTTTGCCCCACTCCCCTCAGGAAGGAGGTTGAGGAGCATCAAATGTAGAACCACTAGACTGAGGAACAGCTTCTACCCTGAGGCTGTTAGACTCATGAATAAATAAACAATTAGAAAACAGTAATTACTGCAAAACATCACAACATGCTGATCTGTTTTTTTGTTTCTGTGTTCATTTGTGACCATCTGCTCATACAGACTCATGTCCGTGCTGCTGTTTGTAATTATGTTTTCCTATTATATTAGGGCTTAGTGTATTTCTAGTTGATGTTTTTCTTAGTTATATCCTACATGTTATTGCTGTTTTTCTCTCACATTTTGTTGTTGGATGTAACTGGGACCTTGTGTACATAATCTTGTTTCATCACATGTACCACATGCGGTGCAAATGACAATAAAGATGATTAGACTCTGATTAAAGTTGTACACCTCTTGGACTAGCTGAAAACATGTAAAAATATGTGGCAGGATGTCCCTACGGACATTGAACGCACCACATGAGTGCGGGATGTGATTGGGTCCAAGGCTGGCTTCCGGTATAAAAAGGGCCAGGCTTCAGTGGTTGACTTCACGTCATCCGCCTTCCGGTTCAGACCCTGGCGTCTGCTGGCTGGGTCGCGCCAGCGTAACTGAATGTGCGCTTTAAGGTCGCCGTGATCTACTGTTCCACGACCAAATGTACAAGCCTCCTGCTTCCCTCTACTGTTGAGGTGGAGCTCGTGGTGAGTAAAGCGCTAGTTCGTCTTTCTGTTTTATGTTCAGCTTTTAATTCTAATCTTTGTTTATTAGCTGCTGCTGTTTGTCCTTCACCGTTTTGTTCACCTGCTGTTCGAGCTGTCCACTGGCTGTCGTCTTGCTGTCCTGGCTGCTGATTTGATGCCCACTGTTCTGGTCAGCTTAAGGCTGGCTGCATCACCCGTCCTGTCTGGCTGATCAGGGCCGACTGGGGTTCAGCCCGGACTGGGGTTCAGCCCGGACTAATCGTCTTGGTGCCGGCGTGGATGGTGTCTGCTGCAACGCAACGGTTCTCCCAGGACGAACTCTTTGGACAGCTGTGGCTTGATTAATTGGACATCTCCCAGGCGGTGGTATTAATTCTGCCGTGGTGTACTACTGTCTTTATCGAATTGCACTTTCATTGTTGCCAGGAGTTATTACTGCCTTTTTAACTGTGTATTTTAAATTTAGGATTTTTTATTAAACAAATTGTGCAATTTATTGGTGTTTGTGTGAAGTGTCTCCTGCCTCATCTTCTGCAACGGGTCTAAAGTGCCTAAAGGGTAACTTTTAATAAAGTTTTTAACCAAATTCATTTTTTTAAATAGATTATTTTTTTTAAACTAAAAGTTGCCTAAAGTATTTTTTTACCCATACCCGTTCGGCTACAAATATAAAAAAGTTACAAAACAATTCTAAGTTTTCACCAATTGCACGTCACTTATACAGTATTCTGATACCTACTTGACACTGCAGACTACGTGATGGTGTAACGACACTGCAACGTGATGATGTAATGACGCTGTTCGTCTGTCTGCTCACTGCTTTGAGGTTAAAAAAAGAAAAATATGAGCATATTTTGCACAGAAATGACATTGAAAACATTAAAACCTCTACCACCGCATGTGGTACATGTGATGAAACGAGATTATTTACACCGGGTCCCAGTAACATCCAACAACAAAAAAATGTAAGAGAAGAACAGTAGTAACATCTAAGATATGATCTAAGAAAAACATCAGCTAAAAATACACTAAGCACCAATGTACCGTAATAGAAAAACATCAATACAAGCAGCAGCACGAGCATGAGTCCGTATGAGCAGATGGTCACAAATGAACAGCAACAGGAAAACAGATCAGCATGATGTGATATTTTGCAGTGATTATTCTTATCATGTATTATTCATGAGTCTAACAGCCTCAGGGTAGCAGCTGTTCCTCAAGTGGTTCAACATTTGATGCTCAACCTACTTCCTGAGGGGAACAGGGCAAAGATTGTGTATGCGCTGGATGAGTGTGGTCCTTCATGATGCAGGTGGCCCTCTTCTTGCATCTGGAGGTGTAGATGTCTGTGATGGTGGGGAGACTGACTCCAACAGACCTCTGTGCAGCCTTCACCACTCTCTGCAGAGCTTTTTTTCTGCAGCTGTGCAGCCTCCATGCCACACGTTGATGCTGGAGCACAGGATGCTCTCCACTGCACACCTGTAGAAGGAGGTGAGGACTGAGCTTCCCAGACCAGATCTTCTCAGCCGTCTGAGGAAGTAGAGTCTCTGATGACCCGATCATGGGCGATGGTGTTGTCAGTCCTCACCTCCTTCTACATGTGTGCAATGGAGAGCATCCTGTGCTCCAGCATCAACGTGTGGCATGGAGGCTGCACAGCTGCAGAAAGAAAGGCTCTGCAGAGAGTGGTGAAGGCTGCACAGAAGATGTTGGAGTCAGTCTCCCCACCATCACAGACATCTACACCTCCAGATGCAGGGAGAGGGCCACCTGCATCATGAAAGACCCCACTCACCCAGCACACACAGTCTTTGCCCCGGCTCGCTCTCTCAGGACGGAGGTTAAGGAGCATGAAATGTAGAACCATTAGACAGAGGAACAGCTTCTACCCTGAGGCTGTTAGACTCATGAATAAATAAATAATAAGAATAAATACTGCAAAATATCACATCATGTTGATGCTGATCGGTTTTCTTGTTGTTGTGTGTTCATTTGTGACCATCTGCTCATACAGACTCAGGTTCGTGCTGCTGTTTATAATGATGTTTTTCTATTACATTAGTGATTAGTGTATTTCTAGTTGATGTTTTTCTTAGTTATATCCTAGATATTATTACTGTTTTTCTCTTACATTTTGTTGTTGGATGTAACTGGGACCATGTGTACATAATCTCGTTTCATCACATGTACCACATGTGGTGCAAATGACAATATTCTGACTGTGATTCTGATAAAAGTTGCAGGACTAGCTGAAAACATGTAAAAATATGAAAAAGTTACAAAACAATTCTCAGTTTTCACCAAATGCACGTCACTTCTATTTTCATCTTACCTGCATCACTGCAGTTTGACCGTGATGACGTAACGACGCTCTTTGGGGAAGGGTAGGGGCTGTCTGCTCACTCCGCTTTGAGGTGAAAAATGAAACATAAGAGCAAATTTAGCACAAAAATCACGGTGAAAACATTAAAACCTCTCTTTATGTTACAATACAGCGTTCACAGCTTGTCACGCTGCAGTGGTCAAGTTAAATGTTAACGCTTCTTCTTCTTTCGGCTTTTCCCTTTTCAGGGGTCGCCACAGCGAGTCATCCTCCTCCACCTCACTCTGTCCTCTGAATCCTCTGTCCTCACTCCAACTACCTTCATGTCCTCGCTAACTGCATCCATATATCTCCTCTTTGTCTTTTTCCTGCAGCTTCATGTCTAACATCCTTCTACTAATATACCCACTGTCCCTCCTCTGGACATGTCCAAACCATTGTCCCTCCTCTGGACATGTCCAAACCACTGTCCCTCCTCTGGACATGTCCAAACCACTGTCTCTCTGACTGTCCACCTGCTGAGTGTCTCTCTGACTGTCCTCCTGCCGAGTGTCTCTCTGACTGTCCACCTGCTGAATGTCTCTCTGACTGTCCACCTGCTGAGTGTCTCTCTGACTGTCCTCCTGCTGAGTGTCTCTCTGACTGTCCTCCTGCTGAGTATCTCTCTGACTGTTCACCTGCTGAATGTCTCTCTAACTGTCCACCTGCTGAATGTCTCTCTAACTGTCCACCTGCTGAGTGTCTCTCTGACTGTCCACCTACTGAATGTCTCTCTGACTGTCCTCCTGCTGAATGTCTCTCTGACTGTCCACCTGCTGAGTGTCTCTCTGACTGTCCACCTGCTGAATGTCTCTCTGACTGTCCTCCTGCTGAGTGTCTCTCTGACTGTCTACCTGCTGAATGTCTCTCTGACTGTCCACCTGCTGAGTGTCTCTCTGACTGTCCTCCTGCCGAGTGTCTCTCTGACTGTCTACCTGCTGAATGTCTCTCTGACTGTCTACCTGCTGAATGTCTCTCTGACTGTCCAGATGGACATAGACATGTAAATATAACATGTTCAACTGAAATTGTGTGTTTGTGTGTGTGACTGTTTTATGGTTTTTAAGGACAGTGTTTTATCAGGACTGTAATGAACTGCCATCTGATTGATTGTCTGATTGTTTATAGCGTATGACTAGCCTGGCCCTCGCCATACCTGCACAGCTCCGCTCAATTCTATTTCCCTTCACTGCTGGGTCTGGGATTTGTCCCATAGACAACGATTCCTCCGGTCGATTTTTGACCGGACCAATCAGAGAACAGAAGGCGGATTGGCAGATTAACAGACCAATCAGAGAACAGAAGGCGGAGTTTTGAACGACGTCGACTGACGTCGTCAGTTAAAATGGCTGCCACCACGAAGGAATTTTCCAGAAAACAAGGTAAAAAACTATTATTTCTTTCCTGATAAAAACTATATTTCTTAGCTGACGTTTTATCAGAAGTGTTTCTGAGCTTAACAGTTCCTAAATCAATTCACGAAATGGTCAAATCTGCTGGATTTAAATAGTTTCGGTTTCACATTTTCCAAACAGCCTCAGGGTGCGCTACGAAAATAAATGATAAAAAATCGAATTTTATCTCAAATGTTTCATCAAGGCCAACAGTCAGTAAATTAGAGCCATATAATTACACACTGGTAGCAGAAAAAATATCCACCAAGTGGTTTCTGAGCTTTTTATCTGAATAGCCTGGACCTTGCCAGGCTAAGCTAACAAAACTACGCCTTCTGTTCTCTGATTGGTCCGGTCAAAAATAGACCGGAGAAATCGTTTTCAATGGGAGGAATGCCAGACCCTAGTACGAAGCAAAGTGAAGGACAGGGTTTGGTTTTAACCAGACTAGCGTATGACTGTCCTAACAAACAACTGTCCATAAAAAAACCACAATACACTCCCATACACACACAATTGAACAATAAGGTTGATGAATCCACACGTAGCAAGTATATCTGTTTAGGAACACAAGAACTAAAATGTACCTTGGTACTCGTGTTTAATGGAAGTTGATCGCTCTTCTGGCTACCTGCGATCTCCTGACTCTGGACGTGTTCACGTCATCTGGAACAGATCATTTATACTTATATTTAGAGGAAATTCTACATTTTGATGATAGCTGCTGTCACATGTAAACCAATAAACATTACATGATTGTTTTTGGCCAAAGTATCCATCTCACATAAAGGAAAGATGGATGGACATAGTATTTACAAAACTCCTCTCATGATGGGTGGACTAAGATGAAATTAAAATTAGCTGAATGAAAGAAAACTATAAATTTAAAAACTGTGACTAATAATATTGAAGTCATACATAACAATCCCTGCATTATTTATAAAATTGATATCTATGTCATATACATACACACAAATATACATATATACATGTATATAAGCATATCATATATGCATATTCATATACAGTGTATATACATATATGCATATACATGTATACTGTATATGCATATACATTACATATACTGTACAGATAGACATATACATGTAAATATAACATGTTCAACTGAAATTGTGTGCGTTTGTGTGTGTGACTGTTTTGTGGTTTTTATGGACATTGTCATATGCTATAAACAGACAAGCAGATTACAGTTCATTACTGTCCTGACAAAACACTGTCCTTAGAAACCACAAAACAGTCACACACACAAACACACACACAATTTCAGTTTATCATGTTTTTAAGAAAGCAAGATGTTTGATGGATAGATGGATGATATTTGATGGATGGATACATGGATGGATGGATGGATGTTTGATGGATGGATGGATGGATGCATGCATGGATGGATAAAAGGTGGACATCAGTCAGTAAAGACTCCATCTGTCTGCGTTCAGCAAGGCTGGATGTTTGATGGATGGATGGATGTATGGATGGATGTTTGATAGATGGATGTATGTATGGATGGATAAAGCATGGACCTCAGTCAGTAAAGAATCCATCTGTCTGGTTTCAAGAAGGCCGGATGTTTGATAGATGGATGGATAGATAGATGGATGGATGTTTGATAGATGAATGATGGATGGATGTTTGATGGATGGATGGATGGATGTTTGATGGATGGATGGATAAAGTGTGGACCTCAGTCAATAAAGAATCCATATGTCTGGGTTCAGGAAGGCAGGATGTTTGATGATGGATGGATGATGTTTGATGGATGGATGCATGGATGGATGGATGGATGTGTGGATGTTTGATGGATGGATGGATGAATGGATGGATAAAGCATGGACCTCAGTCAGTAAAGAATCCATCTGTCTGGGTTCAGCAAGGCAGGATGTTTGATGGATGGATGGATGTTTGATGGATGGATAGATGTTTGATGGATGGATGGATGGATGTTTGATGGATGTTTGAGATGTTTGATGGATAGATGGATGGATGGATGTTTGATGCATGGATGTATGGATGGATGGATGTTTGATGGATGGATGGATGGATGGATAAAGTGTGGACCTCAGTCAGTAAATCCATCTGTCTGGGTTCAGGAAGGTAGGATGTTTGATGGATAGATGTATGGATGTTTGATGGATGGACGTTTGATGGATGGATGGATGTTTGATAGATGGATGGATAAAGCGTGGACCTCAGTCAGTAAAGAATCCATATGTCTGGGTTAAGGAAGGCAGGATGTTTGATGGATGATGGATGTTTGATGGATAGATGTTTGATAGATGGATGGATGCATGGATGGTTGGATAAAGCGTGGACCTCAGTCAGTAAAGAATCCATCTGTCTGGGTTCAGCAAGGCAGGATGTTTGATGGATGGATGTTTGATGATGGATAGATGGATGTTTGATGGATGGATGGGTGGATGTATGGATAAAGCGTGGACCTCAGTCAGTAAAGAATCCATCTGTCTGGTTCAGGAAGGCAGGATGTTTGATGGATGGATGGATGTATGGATGTTTTATGGATGGATGGATGCATGGATGGATGGATAAAGCGTGGACCTCAGTCAGTAAAGAATCCATATGTCTGTTTTCAAGAAGGCAGGATGTTTGATGGATGGATGGATGATGTTTGATAGATGGATGCATGGATGGATGGATGGATGGATGGATGGATGGATGGATAAAGCGTGGACCTCAGTCAGTAAAGAATCTATCCGTCTGGGTTCAGCAAGGCTGGATGTTTGATGGATGGATGGATGTTTGATAGATGGATGGATGGATGTATGTATGGATGGATAAAGCATGAACCTCAGTCAGTAAAGAATCCATCTGTCTGGGTTCAGGAAGACAGGATGTTTGATAGATGGATGGATAGATGGATGGATGTTTGATGGATGGATGATGGATGGATGTTTGATGGATGGATGTTTGATGGATGATGTGTGGATGTTTGGATGGATGTTTGATGGATGATGTGTGGATGTTTGATGGATGGATGGATAAAGCGTGGACATCAGTCAGTAAAGAATCCATCTGTCTGGGTTCAGTAAGGCAGGATGTTTGATGGATGGATAGATGGATGTTTGATGGATGGATGGATGGATGTTTGATGGATGGATGGATGGATAAAGCGTGGACCTCAGTCAGTAAAGAATCCATCTGTCTAGGTTCAGGAAGCCAGGATGTTTGATGGATGGATGATGGATGGATGTTTGATGGATGGATGGATGGATGTTTGATGGATGGATGGATGGATGTTTGATAGATGGATGTATGTATGGATGGATAAAGCGTGGACCTCAGTCAGTAAAGAATCCATCTGTCTGGTTTCAAGAAGGCCGGATGTTTGATAGATGGATGGATAGATAGATGGATGGATGTTTGATGATGAATGATGGATGGATGTTTGATGGATGGATGGATGGATGGATGTTTGATGGATGGATGGATAAAGTGTGGACCTCAGTCAGTAAAGAATCCATATGTCTGGGTTCAGGAAGGCAGGATGTTTGATGATGGATGGATGATGTTTGATGGATGGATGGATGGATGGATGTGTGGATGTTTGATGGATGGATGGATGTATGGATGGATAAAGCGTGGACCTCAGTCAGTAAATAATCCATCTGTCTGGGTTCAGTAAGGCAGGATGTTTGATGGATGGATGGATGTTTGATGGATGGATATATGTTTGATGGATGGATGGATGTTTGATGGATGGATGGATGGATGTTTGATGGATGGATGGATGTTTGATAGATGGATGGATGGATAAAGCTTGGACCTCAGTCAGTAAAGAATCCATATGTCTGGGTTTAGGAAGGTAGGATGTTTGATGGATGATGGATGGATGGATGTTTGATGGATGGATGTTTGATGGATGGATGAATGCATGGATGGATGGATAAAGCGTGGACCTCAGTCAGTAAAGAATCCATATGTCTGGGTTCAGGAAGGCAGGATGTTTGATGATGGATGGATGATGTTTGATGGATGGATGGATGGATGGATGTGTGGATGTTTGATGGATGGATGGATGTATGGATGGATAAAGCGTGGACCTCAGTCAGTAAATAATCCATCTGTCTGGGTTCAGTAAGGCAGGATGTTTGATGGATGGATGGATGTTTGATGGATGGATATATGTTTGATGGATGGATGGATGTTTGATGGATGGATGGATGGATGTTTGATGGATGGATGGATGTTTGATAGATGGATGGATGGATAAAGCTTGGACCTCAGTCAGTAAAGAATCCATATGTCTGGGTTTAGGAAGGTAGGATGTTTGATGGATGATGGATGGATGGATGTTTGATGGATGGATGTTTGATGGATGGATGAATGCATGGATGGATGGATAAAGCGTGGACCTCAGTCAGTAAAGAATCCATCTGTCTGTTTTCAGGAAGGCGGGATGTTTGACTCACCAAATACCAAATGACCTCTTGGACTAGCTGAAAACCTGTACATGTAAAAATATGAAAAAGTTAAAAAACAATTCTCAAGTTTATACAATACACTTATACAGTATTCTGTATTATTCAGTATTCAGTATTCCAACAACAGTATTCTTATACCTACATAAAACTGCAGTCAACGTGATGACGTAACGAGGCTGCAACGTGATGACGTGATGACGTAACGACGCAGTTCGTCCGTCTGCTCACTGCTCAGAGGTAAAAAAAAAAAAAAAAGAGCAGAATTAGCAGAAAAATGACGTTGGAAACATTAAAACCCCTCTACCCTATTAACGCATGTTAAATTACAGCGTTAGTCACGCTGTTATTGTGACGTGACACGTTCACGGTAGTGACGCTAACGCGACGTGCGTTTAATTTTGTCTTCGTCGCGTTAAGACTCTAAATAACCACTAAAAACATCCACAAGTGATGCATATATAGTATCGCTGATTTATATAAATGTCTATAAAAGTTTTCAACAGCGTTGAAAGGTTGTCACGCTTCTGAAGTGAAGTTACGTTACATGCTAACGCTAGCCGCAGCTAGTTTGAGCTGCGTCTTTCTTCACGCACTCAAAACTCATGCACAGATACTTCCTAATTTATCTAAATGTTGATAAAGTTTTCTACAGTCTTCACAGTTTGTGACGCTGCGGTTAAAGTCACGTTACTACTGGATTAGGTTAACATTTCCTTGAGATGATGTCATCAAAAGCAACAAAAAATTTTTTTTAATTCTTACCTGAATGAAGTCAATACACTCTGACACTCTGTCCACCTACCGCTGCAAAATTTTATTTAAATCGCTCTCCAAAAATAATCTCCGCTCACCTACATGCACTCAACACACGACGCCATAACTCTGCACGTGTAAGCTCAAGGGGCTTTAACTTTTAAAAACTCGGTCACCTGAGGCCCCGCCCTGAGCCCCCGCCCACTACAGGGTCTCCACATCACGAGAGGAGGGGCGGCGTTGGAGTTTCGCGCGGTCTCCACATCACGAGAGGAGGGGCGTTGCAGTTTGGCGCCATGTGTGTCAGTGAGCCACACACACGGCTGCAATAAATGCAACCGATACACAAAAACATACACACCACACACAAATACCCTGGGAGGTGCGTAGCCAGCCAATTTTATAAATGTAAATAACTTTTTATTAAAACAATTTTAAGTGTTAAAGCACACTCCAACTCATCCAGGCAGCCTATTAGCCACAAGTTACGCTGATATTGATGAGAAAAAACAATGTTTACATATTAATATATTTGGATACAATCTGTGTTTTATCCAGACATTGGCAAAGGCTGGCTAATACCAAATGTCCCGATAATGTCGGTACGTAGTCTGGCGCATAGGCGGGCCAATACGCTTGCACCAACACACACACACACACACACATACACACACCTACTGATTCACACACAACCATGTCGTGCTCTCAGCCAAAGCCCTGCACCTTTGTCAGGGGAGAACCACTTAAGCATGCTCACACGCACACCCATGAGTCCTCTCCCCGCCCCCAACACACACACACACACTTCCGTGCTGCCTTCCTTTCAGCATCTCGTGCCATCCTCTGCTCCCTGAGCCTTGTCTGGTCTCGTGACTGTGAATTAACACACCGACCCATTTTATCAACCGGAGAGAGAAGACACCAGACATGTTTCAGCATCACACTCACAGTCAGTCCTCTTTTTCTGACTGAAGGAACAAAACTGTTCAAAAACAGGTCAGAAGATGTACGTGCTCCTCCCAGCTCAGGAATGTGATGAACACATTGTTTACTTTTATTACAGCTTTTATGTTTATAGTTTTATTTCTGCTTAGGTTGTCATCAAACAGGGATTAAAGTAAATTAAACTCTTTTGTCAAAAAGACTGTGCTCTCTCTCTCTCTCTCTCTCTCTCTCTCTCTCTCTCTCTCTCTATCTCTATCTCTCTTTCTCTCGGGCTAGAAGTTTGGTCCCATTCACAACTTGGACGTGTCTGTATGATGATGACGCTCGGAATGCATGAACGTTTAAGACAAAGTGAGATGTTAGATATAAAAATTCTGGGGAGGTCAGAGGTCAGGGGCACTGTGCGAGAGGTCAATCAACCAGAGCAGGATCAGTGGTGGCTGTGCACGTTCATGTTTTGTTTGTAGTACGTCTTCTCTGAGTGCAACAATTCAATTCAGTTCAATTCAGTTTATGTATATAGTGACAAATCACAACAAAGTTGTATCAGGCACTGAACAGAAACATTCACATCCATAGAAAAGCCAATTAATAAAGTTTGCTATCTAAGGAAGCAGCAGGCAAGTTGAATCTTCACTTTTTCACAGTCTCCCATCCTGAGCAAGCACAGTGGTAACAGTGGAAAGAAAAAACCTCCCTTTTAACAGGAAGAAACCTCCAGCAGAACCAGGCTCAGGACAAGCTGCCATCTGCTTTGACCGGCCGGACCAACAGATCTTTGTGATCCTGACAGCCATGAGAGCTTTTATATGCTGAGTCGCTGCAGGGTCAGGACAGGAGATCATCTGTCACCTGTGTAGTGGACCTACCCAGGATCAAATTAAGGTTTTTGAACTGTCCAGTGATGACCTTTACTGACCTCTCAGTAAAGCAAGACATTTACTACAAAATTATTCATTTAGCTATAATCTGATAACATAGTCACCAATAAGAGACTATTTCTATCTTTGATTTTAGGCTGATGTGATCAAAAGAATAACTTTTGTCATTTTCATGATGTGTGCTTTTAAGCTGTGTTATTCTGTGAGAGTTAAACTGTGTTTCACTGCTGTGTCAAAGGTGCAATTAAGTCATCCAGAGACTTCTTTTAATTTTGTTAATTCAAATGTTATCAAATGAATAATTTTATTTGTAAGAGCATCAGTACATTTTAATGTCAGATAAATCAAATACTCTGCTTAATTCAAAATGTTGTACATGGAGGATTTCTCCTCTCCTCTCGAACTTGCATGTGAAGATAAAAGGAACACTTTATCTCATTCATTTTAGCTTGAGCTCAGGACAATCTAGACACCCAGAGACTTTTGTTTTTGTCCTATTTAATAATCAAGCTATTATCATTAATAGGTCCCATATGTTATGCTCTGATGACGTTTGTTTATTCATACAACAGTGTTGGTAATGAGTTAAGAAAGTTCTAAATCTGCTGTATCATGAGACTGGCGTCTTAAACTAACTTTCTTATCCTTTCTGACATTTTTAATCTAACTTATGCCTCCTCTCAGTGGCTCCTGGCTTAACAGACTGAATCAGAAAGAGCTACGTCTTTCTAGGTCAAGTTAGCCTTAAAAGAGCTCTGACTTCCTGTTTTCCGGAAGTCTGCTGGAGTAAGCCTCAAACTATGGTCTTCTCCAAAGAACTGATGATCGTCTAGTCACACGCTAAGGACACGTCATTCAGTTAAAAGATTTATAACATGCCTGTTATAAATCTATTTCAAGCCGTGAAAAGCTCTCTTTTATTGACATTCCTTTAAGGAACGTCTTATCTTGGAAACACCACCAGGAGCTGCCGTTACTTTCGGTTCGAGTCAAGGCGCACGTCTGGAGACGCTGAGAATGGTAAACGAACTGACCAAACTGGACCGAGGGAGACTGACCATCTTCACGAGGTAACAAGTCGTCAAATGCTTTGCCAAGGGTACCAACGTGTAGCTTTAATCGGCCGGAGAACTGCCATGTTTCTGGTTAAAACACATCAAGATAACTCCCTGACTCTTAACTTTTCTTCCTCCATAAATTTCTCCTCCTAAATCTTTCCCTCTCTATCTAAGCTGGAAACTATTTTAAGCTGAAGAGCCCACAGACTAAATATGTTAACATCCAATATTTATGTCTGTTGTGTTATGATTCAAGTGTGCTGACGTATTAATTTGAAAGAAAGTGAAATCATGTCAATCAAGTGTAATGGTGTTAATTTAGTTGATTTATTTTAAATAAATGATAGTGTCTCTTTGACATATCAAACTAAGTTAACGTCTTTGTCACTTAATGGCTTTGTGTATTTATCCATCATAAAGATCACAGAAATATTGGGTAAACTGAAAAAGAACAGAATCCGTGAATTTACTATTCAATCTGAATAAGTAGATTAATTAAGGATAAAGAGGTCAGTATTAATATTGACCTCCTCATAATTCTTACATCTGGTGGCCTTCGTACGTGGTTCTGAAAGTTTATTGATTTCTGTGGTTTCTCATGAACTGTAACGTCATGTTTGCATAAGTGGATCCAAGTTTTAAACTCTGAGGATAATGATTTTGGCTGGAAGTGTTCAAAGCAGGCAGATTCTGCATGTTTTTATCATTTGAAGCTGTGAGATTATTATTGTTTCAACTCTGTTAGACGCTGTTGGAAGCATTCAGGTGAAGTTTTGTCAGCCGTGGTCTGTGGTGGTTCTGGTCCTGGTTCGGTCCAGTTCACGCAGACTCCTGTACAAAGCTTTGTTTGACCGCCGAGTCAAAAGCCTGAAAGCTAATTTAACATCTACAAGATTGCTGTTGTGGTATTTTACATTTTAGAGCAGGTCAGAGAAGCATATTAC
>JBBPBX010053906.1:0-17057 GCA_038048925.1 Garcialebias charrua
ATTCATTCAACCTTTATTTAAACAGATAAGTCACATTGAGCCTCGAAGACTCATTTACAAGTGAGATCTGTTGGACAGACAATAAAAGTGGTGAAAAATGTCACATAGGGTTTGGAGACAAAAAAAGATCCTAACACATTTTTGACCTCTGTTTGAAAGTCAAAAATGTGGTAATGAAAAAAAGTCTTGCTCACAAGCACATAGTGACGGCGACATTACGCAGAGGGCGGGGGGACTCAAAGGCGGTTGAGCAGCCAGCTCATAGATCTGTGCACACTTATCGGGGGGAGGGGGGAGCTGCCGAGGACGGCCAGAGTCCTGAAATGATGACATGACAGAATGTTTATTCAGCTGTGCTCCTCTGAAAAGTCCGTGGAATTCCTCAGTAGCAGGTTTGGGAGGGGGATGAGAGCATCTGGTTTACAAAACTTCTCAGGCGTGTTGAGATAAGACGGCCTATCAAGGCCAGTCGGGGCGCCGAATGTCAGATAAACACGATTGTTTTGGGAACAGGCAGAACGTTAATGACGTCTACCTTCAGTCTGTGTTGGTCCACTCGCTTCCAAAATGTCCAAATTAAAATGACCACACCAATGGAACGTGTCTTAGAAAATCCCTGAGATCTAATCCATTCAGCCAAAAGTCTGGGTTTTAGAGACATGAACCAAGCCATCATGTAAGCCAGGCAGCCTGACCAGGTCCAGATTTGCTGCCGACGACTTCCTTGTTTGTTGATAGATCAGGAACCAGCCACATCCAAAAAGCAGGAACCAGTTATCATAAATCCAATATGCGTCCTTAAGATCCACAGAGGACAGCAGAGATAGACACGTCATCAAGTCTTCCAAGTCAATGAGATATCCAGCTGTGTGCATGCCCACAGGGCAAATTTGCTCGCCTAAAACCTGTCTATATGTTGAAGAAATGTTATCAGTTGTGTTGAGGGACCAACTGACCAAATTGAAGTCGATAGTTATGATTCGGAAGATTTTGTAGAAGAGAGGCTCTCAGACAGTTTCACAGACAATAATAAATGTTCATTCAAGATCCACAATTCAAACAATGGCTAGATAAAGGTTTGACAGCGTTATGTGTAGTTCTTAAAGATGGACACTTCAAAAGCTTTCAGGAGCTACAACAAGAGTTTGCTCTAACAACCCAAGATCATTATAGATATTTACAACCAAGGGATTTTTATAACAAAGCGATTAAACATAGAATAGACCTCAATATAAATGGGATTGTTAAAATGCAAATTGAAACCTACAAGGATAAAACACTGAACAGTATCCTTACTCTATAAATATATGTTAGAAAATAGAGGTACTAACACACTGGATATTGTGTCGTTGTGTCCTTGGGCAAGACACTTAACCCCGAGTTGCTCCCGGTAGGACTGGAAAGCACCTTGCATGGTAGTCTGCCGCTACCAGTGTATGAATGTGTGTAGCATTCAATGTGTGTAGCACTTTGAGATTTTCACTAATGAAAAGTGCGTTATAAATTGAATTCATTATTATTATTATCCATCCATCCATCCATTTTCTTCCGCTTATCCGGGGTCGGGTCGCGGGGGTAGCAGCCTAAGTAGGGAGGCCCAGACTTCCCTCTCCCCAGCCACTTGGAGCAGCTCCTCTGGGGGAATCCCAAGGCGTTCCCAGGCCAGCCGAGAAACATAGTCCCTCCAGCGTGTCCTGGGTCTTCCTCTGGGTCTCCTCCCGGTGGGACATGCCCGGAACACCTCACCAGGGAGGCGTCCAGGAGGCATCCTAACCAGATGCCCGAGCCACCTCAACTGGCTCCTCTCGATGTGGAGAAGCAGCGGCTCTACTCCGAGTCCCTCCCGGATGACTGAGCTTCTCACCCTATCTCTAATGCCTCTTATCAACAGGTCTGGTTCCTGTAAGGTCCCATTGTGGCTAGTTTGGGCCAGTTCCTATGGGACCGGTTTATTTCTGTACCCACTGCACGCTTAGGACCCCTTTAGTGGGCGTGAAGTTCTCCTGCAGTGGGCGGGTAATTCTCCTGCAGTGGGTGGATCATTAATATCAACGCTTCTAACCAGCTGGTGGCGCTAGTGATACATTAAGCTCTTTATTAACCACTAACACACACATTAGAAGAAGAGCTGGAAAAGAACACACAACCAAAGTGGATGAGCTTGTTTCTTTTTTGAACATTCTGCTTTGTCTGTGGCTTTTTCAGCCACAGACAAATGTTCATATACAGTATATATATATATATATGTGTGTGTATATATACACATATATGTATATATATTGTATATACATACATGTGTACACATACAAACATATGCGTGAGTATATATATATATATATACACACACACGTGTTTATATATATACATACATGTGTGTATATATACACATATATGTACACATACATACATAATATATACTGTACATACATATATATTTATATATACAGTACATACATATACACATATATACATATATATATACATATATATTTATATATACACACATTGATGATGGTGGAGTACACTACTTTGGACAAAACTGAAAGTGGCATGTATCCTAAAAAATCTGCGCCGCTCCATTGTCCCAGTTGATCAACAAGTGTGTTCCAAACTAAAACATTTGTAATATAAACTTAACAATATGTAATCAATCAATTCCAATCAAAATATCAAAGCAACTTTATTTAAATACTGTAAATGTTACATGTCAATAAAATTGTAACAGTTTTAAAAAATGAAAGATTGGTGTTATTTGTAGAAACAGAAAAACATATTACTAAATCTGCAGTTATGTATGAAATATGAACTTAAAATATCATCACTGGAATCTTAACCTGTTGTTCCAAAACATGTAACAATAATTAAAAGTAAAATTTGGCCAATAGCTCAGGTAAAAATGCTGACCTGTAGAACATTTCTACATTTTTCACTGCTTCTGTAAAGAACTCACCATCAGACACAATCCTCTGTGAATAAAGTCATCTGACCCAGAACTAAAGTTCTTTAGTTTGTAGCAGGTCGCTTTTGTAAAAGAGTCCACGAGGCTCAATGAGATTTACCTGACTAAATAAAGGTTGAATGAAAAACACCATGAAGTCACAGTACCCCTGCTCCGTCACAAACTGAGCTTGTATGACATCTGCTGAGTTCATAGGACCTGTTTGTGTTGTCAATGCAGGACTGTTTTTTTTTTACTGAGGCACCGAGGACATCTTTGGCACAATGTGGACAAGGTGCAGGAGAGCAGAGCATCAGGAGAAGCTCTGAGGTCTGTTCGGCTGCAGTTGATGTGTAGTCTGGAGTCACAAGATCAGATCCTGATGCAGCAGTTCAGCGATGGCTTCATATGTCTGTCTGGCTGTTTTCACTGCCCCATCTGACAAACAACACAAAATTATTGTTATAATCTCCTCTAAACATCATTGTCCTTTGCTTTTATCTGTAATTTTCAAAGTTTGGAGTGTTTCTGTCATGGCATACTTGCTTTACAGTGCAGTGACTTGTCCCATCCTTCTCCAAGGACACCCACGGCTAGAGGATCTTTACACAGGAACTGACTGATTAACCTGAAATAAATCACATTACACATTAATACAGGCCTATAGGCCTAAGTGACAAATTTATGGATTTTTCCCCATATTTATAAACCATTTTTGGACTGAGATATGACCGTTTCCATTTATTCTGACTGAACCAAAACAAAAACAGAAGTACAGTACAGTAGATAGAAGTAACATGTATGGCATGAAGTTGGCGGTTGTATCACGTAATATGAAAACGTGGCTATAATGATAAATTCAAAAAAGTTCAAGACAAAAACAACTGGACTTTATTTATTATACTATGCTTTAGACTATTTTTTTCCTTCCTTGCACTTTTTAGAATTTACCATGTCCTGGATGACTGAGAATCTTCACTCGCTATTATCGACTCAAACGGCCTGCCATACCCCACATTCTGCTCTGCTTCGAACCTTGAAAACAGCTGCCAACTCGGCGAATTAGACCATTAAAGTGCATTTATTAAGCAAATGATAGACTCAGACACACCTCCTCTCCTACAATTTCGAGCTAACAAATATTGTTTATGTGATTTTCTTGTTATATTTCAGAGAAACGAGCCGTTCCGCCATCTTTTTTTTTTTTTTCAGAAAAGCCTCTCGGCTGTTGCTGAAGCTAGTCTCCGGTGTTTTTTCAGTCCAAAAACGCTCAGAGAGTTGCATGACTCACTGGAAATATGCTTAAAGTTATAAAACACTCACCATCTACTATAGACTCCATAAGAAGAGAAGTGGCTGTGTCAAGGCCAGTCTCCCTCCCACTGTTGGCTGGGCAGTTTGCATTTCCTGGAAGACCGACTCTTCTTCTTCTTCTTCTTCTTCTTGGCGGATTGCAAACAACGTTCAGGTGCATACGCCACCTACTGGAGAAGACTGAATCTCCGCCCTCCGACCTAGGAATACGCCCCCTGACCAATCAGTGAACACGCTGTGCTGATGTCATAACTGGACCCTAGAGGAACCGGACCTTTGTACCTGAGTGAAGCAGGCACCAAAATAGGACCGGTTTCACGTGAACAGGACCCTGTGGGTACACCCCATAACTAGTTGTTAACTAGTTACGAACGAGCCCGAACGAGCGCGAACAGGACCTGTTGATAAGAGGCATAAGGGAGAGTCCAGACACCCTGCGGAGAAAACTCATTTCAGCCGCTTGTATCCGAGATCTCGTTCTTTCGGTCACAACCCAAAGCTCATGACCATAGATGAGGGTGGGAACGTAGATCGATCGGTAAATTGAGAGCTTTGCCTTTTGACTCAGCTCTCTCTTCACCACGACAGACCGGTACAGCGCCCGCTTCACTGCGGATGCTGCACCTATCCGCCTATCGATCTCACGCTCCAGTTTTCCCTCATTCGTGAACAAGACCCCGAGATACTTAAACTCCTCCACTTGGGGCAGGACCTCCTCCCCGACCCGGAGAGGGCATGCTACCCTTTTCCGGCTCAAGACCATGGCCTCGGATTTGGAGGAACTGATCCTCATCCCGGCCGCATCACACTCGGCTGCAAACCGCTCCAGCGAAAGCTGTAGATCACGATCTGATGAAGCCAATAGGACCATATCATCTGCAAAAAACAGAGAAGCGATTCTAAGGCCACCAAAACGGATCCTCTCAACACCTTGGCTGCGCCTAGAAATTCTGTCCATAAAAGTTATGAACAGAATCTGTGACAAAGGGCAACCTTGGCGGAGTCCAACTCTCACTGGAAACGAGCCTGACTTACTGCCGGCAATGCGGACCAAGCTCTGACACCGGTCGTACAGGGACCTAACAGCCCATATCAATGGGCCTGGTACCCCATACTCCCGGAGTACAAACCCCCCGAGGGACGCGGTCGAATGCCTTTTCCAAGTCCACAAAGCACATGTAAACTGGTTGGGCAAACTCCCACGCGCCCTCCAGGACCCTGCTGAGGGTGTAGAGCTGGTCCAGTGTTCCACGACCAGCACGAAAACCACACTGCTCCTCCTGAATCCGAGGTTCGACTATCCGACGGACCCTCCTCTCCAGAACCCCTGAATAGACCTTACCAGGGAGGCTTAAGAGTGTGATCCCCCTATAGTTGGAACACACCCTACGGCCCCCCTTTTTGAATAGGGGAACCACCACCCCAGTCTGCCAATCCAAGGGAACTGCCCCCGATGTCCACGCGATATTGCAGAGTCGCGTAAGCCAACACAACCCCACAACATCCAGAGCCCTAAGGAACTCAGGGCGAATCTCATCCACCCCCGGAGCCCTGCCACCGCGGAGCTTTTTAACCACCTCGGTGACCTCAGCACCAGAGATTGGAGAGCCCGACCCAAAGTCCCCAGGCTCCGCTTCCTCAGTGGAAGACGTGCCAGTAGGATTGAGGAGGTCTTCGAAGTATTCCGCCCACCGACTCACAACATCCCGAGTTGAGGTCAACAGCACGCCATCCCCACCATAAATGGATCAGGGGGCCCATTCCTCCCAACCACAGCCTTCCAAGTCTCACTGTCATTGCCCACGTGAGCGTTGAAGTCCCCCAGTAGAACAAGGGAGTCCCTAGGAGGCGCACTCTCCAATACCCCCTCCAAGGACTCCAAAAAGGGTGGGTAATCTGCGCTACCGTTTGGCGCATAGGCACAAACAACACTCAGAGCCCGTCCTCCCACACGTAGGCGAAGGGTGGCTACCCTCTCGTTCACCGGGGTGAACCCCAACATACAGGCACCAAGATGGGGGGCAACAAGTATACCCACTCCTGCTCGGCGCCTCTCACCAGGGGCAACTCCAGAGTGGAAGAGTGTCCAACCCCTCTCAAGGAAACTGGTTCCAGAGCCAGAGCCATGTGTTGAGGTGAGTCCGACTATTTCTAGCCGGAACCTCTCAACCTCACACACTAGCTCAGGCTCCTTCCCCACCAGAGAGGTGACATTCCATGTCCCAATGGCCAGCTTCTGTAGCCGAGGATCAGACCGCCAGGGTCCCCGCCCTCGGCCACCACCCATCCCACATTGCACCCGACCCCTTTGGCCCCTCCCATAGGTGGTGAGCCCATGGGAAGGGGGACCCACGTCTCCTCTTCGGGCTGTGCCCGGCCGAGCTCCATGGGTAAAAGCCCGGCCACCAGGCGCTCGCCAACGTGCCCCACCTCCGGGCCTGGCTCCAGAGTGGGGCCCCGGTGACCCGCGTCCGGGCGAGGGAACATTGTAATAATAATAATAATGAATTCCATTTATAATGCACTTTTCATTAATAAAAATCTCAAAATTGATTCCATTAGTGTTACTCATCATTGGGGTCTTTGGGCTGCACTTTGTCTGGTCCCTCACCTAGAACCTGTCTGCCTTGAGTGACCTTACTAGGGGCATGAAGCCCCTGACAGCATAGCTCCTAGGATCATTGGGACACTCAAACCCCTCCACCACGGTAAGGTGGCAGCCCAGGGAGGGGGGATATTAAAACAAAATGGGAAAAAGAACTTGGCGTTATACTAACAGAAGAAGATTGGCTGAATATTTGGAAGACTCAAACTACAGCGTCCTCTTCTAGAATTTGGAGAGAACACTGTTGGAAGAATATAATTAGATTTTTATAACACCCAAACTTACCAGTAAATTTAAATCTACAGTTCAAATGTGTTGAAGAAACTGTGGAGCATGCACTTAATGTTAACCATACACATATTTTCTGGCTCTGTCCTAAAATGATACAGTTCTGGGATTAAACACAAAAGGAGACTGTAACAATATTGGCCTACACAATACCTAAGACCTGTTTGGTGTAATATCTTGGTCTTATGGGAAATGCTGTATTTAAAAATGGCTGTTATATGTTTAAGATTCTGTTGGCGGCTAGTAAAAAGGTACCGTATTTTCCGGCCGATAAGTCGCACCACCCTATAAGGGGCGGCCGTGGCGTAGTGGTAATGGCAGTCGTCTCCCGATCGGAAGGTTGGAGGTTCGAATCCCGGTTCCCCACACCATGTGTCGTTGTGTCCCTGGGCAAGACACTTAACCCCGAGTTGCTCCCGGTAGGACTGGAAAGGCGCCTTGCATGGCAGTCTGCCGCTACCGGTGTATGAATGCGTGTATGAATGGGTGGATGGTTGGTATTGTAAAGCGCTTTGGGGCTCCTCACAGGGGGCTAGAAAGCGCTATATAAATAAGCTCCATTTACCATTTACCATAAGTTGTAGGGGTGTAACGGTACGCTAAAATCACATTTCGGTTCGGTTCAACTACAAGGAGAGCTCGGTTCGGTTTATTTTCGGTTTTTTTCGGTACAAATTATTATTATTTTTTTTACAAAATAAAGACTTACAAAATTTTTATTTTGAAAATGTGCCAAAAATATGTTTGTATTGTATTGTAGTAATAAATAAAAGTGACCCATTTGGATGACCACCAGCCTGATCAAGAAAGGTCATCAAAGACTCTACTTCCTCAGACGACTGAGACGTGCTGGTCTGAGCAGCCCAGTTCTCACCTCGTTCTACAGGTGTGCAGTGGAAAGCGTCCTGTGCTCCAGCATCAACGTGTGGCATGGAGGCTGCACAGTTGCAGAGAGGAAAGCTCTACAGAGAGTGGTGAAGGCTGCACAGAGGTCTGTCGGAGTCAGTCTCCCCACCATCACAGACATTTACACCTCCAGATGCAGGAAAAGAGCCACCTGCATCATGAAAGACCTCACTCACCCAGCACACTCACTCTTTGCCCCACTCCCCTCAGGACGGAGGTTGAGGAGCATCAAATGTAGAACCACTAGACTGAGGAACAGCTTCTACCCTGAGGCTGTTAGACTCATGAATGAATAAATAAAAATAAAATAAAAATAAACACTGCAAAATATCACATCATGCTGATGCTGATCTGTTTTTCTTGTTGCTGTGTTCATCTGTGACCATCTGCTCATACAGACTCGTGTTCGTGCTGCTGTTTATAATGATGTTTTTCCACTATATTAGGGCTTAGTGTATTTCTAGTTGATGTTTTTCTTAGTTAATTCTAGATGTTATTACTGTTTTTCTCTTGCATTTGTTGTTGGATGTAACTGGGACCACGTGTACATAATCTCGTTTTCATCACATGTACCACATGCGGTGCAAATGACAATAAAGACTCTCTGACTCTGATTTTAAATAAACAGCACTCTACAATAAATAAACTATACTAACAATAATAAAAATCTTAATAAATACAATAACAGTCAGAACAATAAGCAGCAACAGACTGTTTACAATCTAACTAATCAAGTTTTTGTTCAGTAGCAGCAGTGTGGCTGTATTTGTCCTCATTACTGTACTCACAACTTCTTCTTGGTGGGACAGGTGGGACTGTGGGAACAGTTCAGAGTTCAGTTCAGTCATCACTTAGCTGCAGGTGGATTTACCTCTGTCACAGACTGGAAATAAAAAACAAAAGAGATTTAAAAAAAACAAGTTAATAAGATTATGATTTAAAAAAAAAAGATTATTTAGATAATAATAAAACAATACCTCTTGAACAATTGAATCTCTCACTCTTCATCATCATGGCAGGGCTTTAATCTGGTCCAGGGCTTGTTGTTGACAACATCAGTTAGTTTTTTCATAAAGAGCTGAACTTTTTGAAGTGTTGACGTGATGAATGTCTCATAGCGACGCTCAGTAACTTTAAACCCTGCGCATATAACAACGTTCAGACAGATTCAGAGATTTAAAAACTCATACAGCTTGTGTTATTGCTCTGGACCGCTCTGATTACCTGATGAAGGAGTTTTAATGCAGCTCTTCGTTCACGTTCGGATGAAGTAGTTTTAATACAGCTCTTCATTCACGTTCGGATGACAGTTTCCAGCGCGTTCACGTGACGTGTTGCTGCTGCGTCACGCACTCAGCTGCTGCAGAGTCTTCATGAAGCAAAGTCCACACAAGCTGCGCGTGCGCTCGTCTTTTGAAGAAAGCTATAACGTTCAAAAACAGGAGACCGCACGAGATGCTAACGGCTAAATGCTGCGCGTGCCACGCGAAAATAGGTCCGTGCTGAAACGCGCCCAGGAAATTTTGTTCCGCGGTGCATATATTCACCTGTTAAGAACGTTTAATGAGTGAAAAAATAACCGAAACGGTACGCAGGTGGACCGAACCGAACGTGGTGTACCGATACGGTTCGGTAAACCCATTACAACCGTTACATGCCTAATAAGTTGCATTGTCCAATTATTGCCATTAAATTTGAAAAATCCATAAACATGTCACACCGCCATATAAGTCGCATCTATTATGCGTCACCGCTGACGCGTCACGTATGTTACGCGTCACCGTTGACAACCCGAAATGTGGGCCGGAGGTTTGCCCTGCTGCAAATGGCTGCCACAGGAGCTGCACTGAAGGACTTTAACAAGATTAACATGGCAAAAACAATTATTTGTTTGCTGAAAATTATAGCAAAGATGTGTCTTAGCTTAACCTTTCCTTAATAAATGCACGTAATTGTCAAATAAGCTGGATTTAAAAAGTAGTTTCGCTACGTGCACCCACCCGCATGGGTGGGACTGCAGAATTTTCTTTAAAATTTAGCATGATAAACACTTTAAAAATATATATTTGTTAGCTGACATTATAGCAAAAGTGTTTCTGAGCTTAACCGTTCTATAATAAATTCACGTAATGGTCAAATCTGCTGGATTTAAATTGTTTCGCTTTGACTTCTTCCAAACGGTCGCGTGTGCTGCAAAAATAAATTATAAATAAATCGAATTTTAGCTCAAAAATCTCCTACAACTAACCGTTTGTAAAAGTCCACCCAGTAATTACTTTCTATAAGTTTAATGAAAATCTGCCGTGTGGTTCATGAGCTATTTTGCAAAATAGTACCCGTTACAACATGGAGCTAACCGCTAACAATCTACAGTGCTAAAACATAGAATTTTAGCTCAAAAATCTCATACAGCTAACAGTTTGTAAATGTCCATCTAGTGATTACTTTCTCTAAGTTTGATCAAAATCTGTCATGTGGTTCTTGACCTATTTTGCTAACAAACACTGAGCTAACAGTAGTTCATACCTCCAGAAAGCAGGAGGCCGGTCTGCGGCAGAGTGAGTCCGACCAGAGGAGACTTCATTCGGACACATGAGCCGGGAACGATTGGGGGACTCTCTGGAAGTGTCAGAGCTCCAGAGAGCAGGCGGCCGGGCTGCGACAGAGTGAGTCCGACCAGAGGAGGCTTCCTTCTGACACATGAGCCGGGAACGGTCGGTGGACCCTAGCGGACGAAAGTGGTACTGCACCATTTTTTTTTGCCAAAATGAAAAACTCATATCTCAGTCAAAAATTTGTCTAAAAATATGGGGGGAAAATCCATAAATATGTCGTTTCGCCCTATAAGTCGCAGGGCATGCAAATTAGGCAAAAGGGTGTGACTTATACGTCGGAAAATACGGTAATCACCAGACTCTGTGTATGAACTGGATGACAGACTCTTTTTTTAGAGCAGATCGCTGCACCGAGACTACGGGAAAAACACGAGGCGGCGGTGTTTGTGTGTACGTGAGTACGAACTGGTGCACAAATTGTGCTGTTATCAAACGTCTATGCACAACTGCTGTGGAGCTAATAACTGTGAAGTGCCGGCCCCACTATCTCTCCTGCAAGTTCTCAGTGATCCTTATCACAGTAATTTACATCCCTCCTAATGCTAATGTTAATGTCGTCCTGGAAGAAATTCATGACTTAATCAGCTCGCTGCAGTGTAAATATCCAGAGGGGCTCTGCATTGTTTTAGGTGACTTTAATCACGTGAATTTAAAGGACTGTCTCCCAACCTTCAACTAACACGTATCCATAGCAACACGAGGAAGTAACACGCTCGACCATGTTTACACAAATGTGAGGGGCGCGTAATAATAATAATAATTAATTCAATTTATAACGCACTTTTCATTACTGAAAATCTCAAAGTGCTACACATATATTGAATGCTACACACATTCATAAACCGGTGGCGGCAGACTACCATGCAAGGTGCTTTCCAGTCCTACCGGGAGCAACTCAGGATTAAGTGTCTTGCCCAAGGACACAACGACACATGGTGCGGGTCCCGGGAGTCGAACCGCCAACTTTCCGATCGGGAGACGACTGCCATTACCACTAAGCCACGTCCCCCGCTCGGTTTTTCAGANACCGTTTATCTATCCTTATGGTCCTAGCTCAACCCCCCCCACTGAGACGCTCCAAACCAGAAAAAGGAAGTCAAATGTTGGCTCCAGAACAGCACCCCCATGCTGAGAGACTGCTTTGAAAAAACTGATTGGAGTGTTTTCAGGGAGGCTATTGCTGATGGAAGCTCAGTGGATCTCGAACTTTATGCATCCTCAGTTCTGGGTTATATTAGCACATGCTCTGAAAATGTATCTATAAAAAAACATGTTAAATGTTACCCCAACACAAAACCCTGGTTAAACGCAGAGGTTCGCACCCTGCTGGCAGCTAGGAACGCTGCCTTCAAGTCTGGAGACTCAGAGGAGCTGAGAAAGACCAGGAAAGAGCTGGTTGCTGGCATTAAGAGGGCCAAGGCCACATATGCACAGAGGATCGAGGGTCAGTTCACCTCACAAGACCCACGGAGCATGTGGAGGGGCATCAAATGCATAACTGATTATAAAGGCAGGAGCAAACAATGCCCCAAAGACCCATCTCTGCCTGATGCCCTCAACAAGTTTTATGCACGCTTTGAAGACCCAAACAGACCACCCAGCACCAGACTCGCCTCACCATCAGATGAAGAGCACCTCAGCGTGACCGCAGCAGAAGTGAGAGGTAGTCTCAGAAGGATCAACCCTCATAAAGCAACTGAACCGGACAACATCCCCAGGAAAGTGCTGAAAGAATGTGCGGATCAGCTCTGTGAGGTGCTGGCTGACATCTTCACCACCTCACTTGCCTTGGAGACAGTCCCCACCTGCCTGAAGACCGCCACCATCATCCCAGTCCCAAAAAGCTCCACAGTGACTGGTCTGAACGACTATCGGCCGGTGGCCCTCACCCCGATAGTCGCTAAATGTTTTGAGAAACTGGTCATGACCCACATCAAGACAACCGTCAACATCAACGAGGACCCTCATCAGTATGCATACCGCGAGAACCGATCAACAGAGGACGCCATCTCCTCTGTGGTCCACACTGCTCTCACCCACCTGGATCAGAAGGACTCCTACGTCCGTCTGCTCTTTGTGGACTTCACATCTGCCTTCAACACCATGATCCCCCAAACTCTGATGGACAAACTATCCACACTTGGACTAAGCCCCTCCGTTTGTAACTGGGTCTAGACTTCTTAACAAACAGACCACAGTCCGTGAAGATCCACAACTTCTCCTCCTCCACCATTACCCTCAGCACTGGCTCTCCTCAAGGATGTGTGTTGAGCCCTCTTCTGTTCACTCTGCTCACATATGATTGTGCAGCCACCCATCCAGGCTGTCATATTGTTAAGTTTGCAGATGATACAGCGGTGGTGGGATGCATCACAAACAATGATGAGTCCAGCTACAGACAGGAGGTGGAACACCTGGAGAGCTGGTGCAAAGAGAATAACCTTCACATGAATGTGAAGAAGACAAAGGAGATGATTGTGGACTTCAGAAGGAACAAACACACCCACACCCCACTGAACATAAGTGGATCTGCAGTGGAAGTGGTCTCCAGCTACAAGTACTTGGGTGTACACATGAATGATAACCTCAGCTGGAGCAACAACACCACCAGCCTGATCAAGAAAGGTCATCAGAGACTCTACTTCCTCAGACGGCTGAGACGAGCTGGTCTGAGCAGCTCAGTCCTCACCTCCTTCTACAGGTGTGCAGTGGAGAGCATCCTGTGCTCCAGCATCAATGTGTGGCATGGAGGCTGCACAGTTGCAGAGAGGAAAGCTCTACAGAGAGTGGTGAAGGCTGCACAGAAGTCTGTTGGAGTCAGTCTCCCCACCATCACAGACATTTACACCTCCAGATGCAGGAAAAGAGCCACCTGCATCATGAAAGACCTCACTCACCCAGCACACTCACTCTTTGCCCCACTCCCCTCAGGACGGAGGTTGAGGAGCATCAAATGTAGAACCACTAGACTGAGGAACAGCTTCTACCCTGAGGCTGTTAGACTCATGAATAAATAAAAATGAGAATAAACACTGCAAAATATCACATCATGCTGATGCTGATCTGTTTTCTTGTTGCTGTGTTCATCTGTGACCATCTGCTCATACAGACTCATGTTCGTGCTGCTGTTTATAATGATGTTTTTCTACTACATTAGGGCTTAGTGTATTACTAGTTGATGTTTTTCTTAGTTAATTCTAGATGTTATTACTGTTTTTCTCTTGCATTTGTTGTTGGATGTAACTGGGACCCCTGTGTACATAATCTCGTTTTCATCACATGTACCACATGCGGTGCAAATGACAATAAAGACTCTCTGACTCTGACCACCAGGAAATATTTAGAAACTCGCGCAGCCACGTTGGACATGAGTTCATGCTGGTGAAGATTCTCAGTCGTCCAGAACAAGCGCTCAATACAAAAACAACTGGACTTTATTTGTTGCAGAAAACGTTTCACCCTTCATCCAAAGGGCTTTTTCAATGAAAAAGCCCTTTGGATGAAGGGTGAAACGTTTTCTGCAATATTAAATATTTAAAAATGCAAAAGAAAAAATAATAGTAAGTCAGTTTAGCTATTAAATGTCAATATTTGATTGTGTAAATGCAAAACAATGGCCTTTAAAATGGTGGTGGTTTTCAAATGTTATTATTTTTAAGCTAACATTTATTTATTTATTATTTGTGTGTTTATTTAAAGGTTCAGTCTGCAGTTTCTGTAGAACAGCAGCACTTAGAAAAAATTTCAACAAGCAAAGCATTCTGATCCCTCCCCCTCAGAGCCATATATGGCTCTGCCCCCTTGTGGTCTGTTGAAATTTGAATTCAAGCTCTGTTTTTATTGGCTGATTCAAATTCAAGCTCGGTTTTTATTGGCTGATTCAAATTCAAGCTCGGTTTTTATTGGCTGGTTACAAACTTTGTTTTTATTGGCTGGAAAATGGCGGGTCACTTTTTCCTTTTAGGCCCTGTTTACACGGACACTGTGTGGGGGAAACGGATGTTTTGGGTATGTTAATTAGGTGAAAAGTTTTGCGTTGACACTGTCGAATTCTGTGGATACGACTCTCTCCCCCTCCAACCCCCCGTCCTCATGATTTCACTGTAGTTACCATGCTGGGCCTTTAGATGGCGCTGTGATTTTTGGAACCTTCACTACTACGCATGCGCTGCCTGAGGTAAACAGACCAGCTGCCTCGTCTGTTTTCCTCTCTGGCTAAAATCAGCTAACTACAAGTTGTTGTCAACAAGTTAACAACAAGTTAAAGCTGGAATTTGGATAAGAGTCAACAGATTTGAGTCAGTGGGACCCGCTTCATCTAACAAGCTGCACACCAGACGCTGAGACTGTGGACCAGAACCGCTGAGTGGACTGTGGACCAGAACCGGACTTTACTCCGTGATACAGCTGACTTACAGCAGGTAAATCAACGTTCTTAATATAATGTTTGCTTGTGTTTACTTTGATCACACAACAACTGAGTTTTTATTTATTTATTTATTTATTTCTGCCAGGTGGAGAAGCTGTCGTTCCAGCAGGCAGACGGTTCGGCGGTTCTGATGGGTCCAGATGAACACACAGCAAGAGTCGTAGTTACAGTTCGGTTCACGTGTTTTAATAGTGTGTTCAGTTTAATTCTCAGTGTTTGTGTTTAAACTTTGGTGCTGAATAAATAAAAAAATAAAAAATAAACCTGGTGTCTTCATTTTCACAGCACGTTACGCACTGTTTAAAAAATGTAACGAGTCCAGATAGATACTGTAGTTCAGATAAATTTACATCTCCCACGCCAACATAAATACTGTTTATTATTGTTAAACTGTTATATTTTGCAACGTGACACGTGAAATGTCAGACTGTCCACGCGCATGCGGGCTGCGCGCATGTGGTTGACACAAAAGCTCCACGGGAGATGTTTACATTATCAGCGGGGGGTCAGCGAAAAACTTCCACCTTGAGAGCAGGGTCAGAAAAGTATCGGTGTCATCGAGGGGGGCCAGCAGCGTCGTGTAGGCGATAAGCAAAGTCGCAAAGAGAAAGTAGCGGTTACACTCAAAATACGCGCCGTGTAAACTGGCCCTTAGAAATGCTTATTTACCACCTGGAGAAGCAAGGGGACAATATTTTTTTGTTTGTTTTTTCAGAGATTACCTCTCTAACATCAATCTAGTGACAGAGTGAAGAAATATGTTAAAATATATATTGTTTGAAAAGTTAAAGACTACATTACAATCTTACATACCCCAGCTTTAATGAAAATTTTCTTAAATGTTTACAATATGAAGCATTGGCATCAGTTCTTCTGTGTGAGAATACAAGCATGATATTAGTCAGATATTTGTATTTATTTGTGTTGGAAATCAACATTAAAAATATCAGATAGTTTTTTATGTATTGATTGTTTTGTATTGATGCTCTGAAGTCGGAAGCTGCTCTGGAGCCTGTTTAATGCAGCTCTGGTGATCTTCACTAGACTCAAGTCAAGCTTCCTTTATGATGCCAAAAACCAGCCAAGTCATTAATCTCACTTTGTGATCCACTCCTCTGCTCAGGACCAGCTGTTTTATTGTTTTACATTTTGTATCTAAAACCTTAGAAATGAAAGAAGATCTAAGTTGTTATATTTTGTTTTCCATCTGTCTTTTTCTGTTGTTTGCCTAGTTGTACAATGTTCTATAAATAAAAAAAAATCCTGGTTTATTTTGCTATACACCTCAAGTTGTCTTTTTATTGTGTCCAGCTAAAACCAACTGTGTGGACACGACCATAACAAATCTGCTGGAGAACAAGGAAGACACTCAGATGGAAGCCAGTGGGACATCAACATTTGGAGCCTCTAAGATCGACTTTTCTTCAGTTTCTGCTTCAACCTTAAAGGTTTGAGACTCTGCTTCACTTCAGCTCAGACTTCTAACAGTTGAGCTGCTTTCATTTTGTCTTACTTGGCTTTGTCGTTTTAGCCACTCTACAATTATCTGGTGGTAGGGCTGGGCGATATGGACCAAAATTAATATCTCGATATTTAAAAAAAATATTGAGCTATCACCCAGCCCTATCTGGTGGTTTATCATTTTAATTTAAACAACTTTAAGTCACTGAATCCTTAAAGTGTTGCCACAGATCAGATCTGCATTTCAGCTCATCTTCATCACCATGCCGATGGCTTGACGTTTGTCTTCAGAACGTGGGTCTGACCTGCAGCATCTCTTTCACCACACGGACTTGTTTTGTTGCTCAGGTTGCAAATATACCTGACATCATGGGAGCAAAACTCTGCCTTATAAAACAATGAGCTTCATGGTGGTCATAGGCTTATTGATGCATATTTTTTACTAAATGTTTTTATATTTTTATTAAATTACTGTTTTCTTTGTATCCATAGCCTGCTGTC
>JBBPBX010053907.1:11232-23677 GCA_038048925.1 Garcialebias charrua
AATGTAACAACCCGTTTTAAATAAATGAAACATCTGGAACATCTGTCTGGTATTGACAATTTGTTTTAAATAAAAACATATTTTAAATAAACATCTGGAACATCTGTCTGAAGGTAAAAACCTGTTTTAAATAAACATCTGGAACATCTGTCTGAAGGTAACAACCTGTTTTAAATAAACAACTGGAACATCTGACTGAATGTAACAACCTGTTTTAAATAAATGAAACATCTGGAACATCTGTCTGGTATTGACAATTTGTTTTAAATAAAAACATATTTTAAATAAACATCTGGAACATCTGTCTGAAGGTAAAAACCTGTTTTAAATAAACATCTGGAACATCTGTCTGAAGGTAACAACCTGTTTTAAATAAACAACTGGAACATCTGACTGAATGTAACAACCTGTTTTAAATAAATGAAACATCTGGAACATCTGTCTGGTAGTAACAATTCATGTTTTAAATAAAAACTTCTGGAAAAAATGGTCTGAAAGTAATGGTAAATGGTAAATGGTAAATGGAGCTTATTTATATAGCGCTTTCCAGCCCCCTGTGAGGAGCCCCAAAGCGCTTTACAATACCAACCATCCACCCATTCATTCACACATTCATACACCGGTAGTGGTAGCCTGCCTTGCAAGGCGTCATCCAGACCTACCGGGAGCAACTCTGGGTTAAGTGTCTTGCCCAGGGACACAACAACACATGGTGGGCGGATGCGGGATTCGAACCTCCAACCTTCTGAGCGGGGGTCGACTGCCATTACCATGTGCCACGGCTTCTGCCACGGCAGAAGTAACTAAACCTGTTTTAAATAAACATATAACATCTGTCTGAAGGTAACTACCTGTTTTAAATAAACATCTGGAACATCTGTCTGAAGGTAACAACCTGTTTTTCAAAAACATCTGGAACATCTGTCTGAAGGTAACAACCTGTTTTATATAAACATCTGGAACATACCGTATGTCTGAAGGTAACAACCTGTTTAAATAAACATCTGGACCATATGTCTGAAGGCAACACATTGTGTTTTTAAATAAAAACATCAGGAACATTTGTCTGAAGGTAAACACCTGTTTTAAATCTGGAACATCACTTGTTTTATTTTGATCTTTGCTTTGTTACACTTTGTAGCACTTTGAGATTTTTATTAATGAAACGTGCATTATAACACAGCTTCCATTCAGAATTGAAAAAGACTTCTGGACAGAAGTCGAAACGTTTTCTGCAACAAATAAAGTCCAGTTGATCCTGTATTGAATGCCTTTTTTGATTATAAATTGAATTAATTATTATTATTATTATTATTATTATTAAATAAACTCCTGGAACATCTGTCTGAAGTCAACCACCTGTTTTAAATAAATTAAACATATGGAACATTTTTCTGAAAGTAACAACCTGTTTTAAATAAACATCTGGAACATCTGTCTGAAGGTAACAACCTGTTTTAAATAATTTAAACATCTGGAATATATGTCTGGTAGTAACAATTTGTGTTTTAAATAAAAGCATCTGGAACATTTGTCTGTAGGTAACAACTTGTCTTAAATAAACATCTGGAAAATCTGTCTGAAGGTAACAATATGTGTGTTAAATAAATCATCTGGAAAATTGTCTGAAGGTAACAACATATTTTAAATAAATTAAACATCTGGAACATCTGTCTGCTAGTAACAACCTGTGTTTTAAATGAAAACATCTGGAACATCTGTCTGAAGGTAACAACCTGTGTTTAAATAAATAAAAACATCTGGAACATTTGTATGAACGTAACAACCTGTTTTAAATAAATGTAACATCTGGAACATCTATATGAAGATAACCTGTTTTTAATAAATGTAACATCTGTCTGAAGGTGACAACATCTGGAATCCACATTCTTTTCTCACCTCTGCAGCCGCCGCCGCTGCAGCTGCTGATGATGATGATGAAGACCAGCAGAACCACAGAGAAGCTCGTCAGTCACAAATCTCCTCTGCAGAATGCGCGCGCAGCCCCGTCCGTGGAGTCCGGCTCCGTTAACATCCCACTGGATCAAAGTTCGGATGGACAGCCCGGTTCCGCAAGCCGGAGCTTCCGTTTGTCAGAGGCAGCAGAGCCCGGAGGGAGGAGGAGACTGAAGGAGGACGCTGTTAGCTGGGTTAGCTGGCCCTGCGAGTGGCTGCTAGCTAACTACTTCCTGGTCAAGTCTTTCACAATAAAAGCCCCAGACCAAAAACAAACAACAACAAATCGATGATTTTCGTTTCTCTCGGACTCATTTTCTGGTAAAACACCGGCCGTTTACTGAAAAACGTGAACCAGTACCGCGAGAGACTGTTTCCTGCCAGTTTGGTAAGAAACGTTTTTCAAGTGATACATTTGAAAAATTTGACTTCTTTTATAATGAAAGATGTTAAATCTTATAATGAACATAAAGAGATGTTTTCTCCGAATAATGATTTATCTCATATTTATGGATTTTAATTATTCAACATTTGTTTATGTTTATGTTTATTAAAGGTTCAGTATGCAGTTTCTGTAGAACTGCAGCAGAAATATTTTCAACAGGCAAAGCATTCTGATCCCTCCCCCTCAGAGCCATATGTGGCTCTGCCCCCTTGTGGTCTGTTGAATTTCAAATTCAAGCTCTGTTTTTATTGGCTGATTCAAATTCAAGCTCTGTTTTTATTGGCTGGTTACAAACTCTGTTTTTATTGGCTGGAAAATGGCGGGTCACCTTTTCTTTTTAGAAATGCTTATTTACCACCTGGAGAAGCAAGGGGACAATATTTTTTTTAATTTTTTTTCAGAGATTACCTGGCTAACATCAGTCTGTCAGGAGGTAGTGACAGAGTGAAGAAATATGTTCATAAAAAAAGCTACATACTGCAGCTTTAAATTTGTTCATTTTTTTTACAAAAGAAACAATACAGTACAAGACAATCCCATAAATTATAATGTACAAAATATAAAAAAAATGAAAGGTATAGAAGAATAAATCTTATTATATCTGCCCCTTACTTCCAACAATCAGATTAAACAATAATAATCAACCATGTAAACATGCGTGCGGACGTGAGGAGTGCTGCGGAGTGTGCTGTGGAGCCTTAAGTTATTGATTTAATTCAGAAATTCAATTCAAATGGACTAGTGTCTTACTTTTTTCACTTTTTTGACCATTTCCACTATTTTGAAAGAAACGGTTTAGCTCCGCAGACTTTTGAGCTGTGCCTGCTCATCTGGGTGTCGAGCCCATGAGCGCTGGCTGCTTAGCTCGCAGCCTTGGAGGAGCCAACAACCTCGAGCTGACAAACTCGTGGATGACGTCGGACACGGCTGTCAAGTTGTGGGCTGAGGTGCGGTGCACAGTGCGAGGAGCGACAGGTGCTGGTTGATGGACGGCGGTGCTCGGCTGTCAAACAGTGGGATTGTGGTGGACCACTAGGGGGCTCTACTCACACCCAGTGGACCGAAGGCATTACAGGATGTTTTATTGTGAAAGGTCCAGAGGACCGGATGCTGTATTGGATATAAAAGGCGGTGTTGGGTGCTTCCCGCCAGTTTAGTAGGAGTTGATTAAAAGTGAAGTTCTGCAGCCTGTCTCCTGTGTCGTCTCTTCACCACCTCCTACACTGGTGACCCTCGTGAACTGAATATGTCGACATCTGACGCTTCAGCCAGCTCTCTACTGCTGTCCACGGCTGTGGAACCTACACAGGCGGCCCCGCTCGCTTTTTCGGTGGCCGTTAAAATCCCGGACTTCTGGCTGCACGCGCCTCAGTCGTGGTTCGCCCACATCGAATCACAGTTTGCTCTTCGCGGGATTTCTGTTGACGACACCAAATACCACCATGTGGTTGCTTCGCTGGATCCGCTGACAACCCAGCGGGTAATGAGCCTGCTACAAAACCCTCCTGCACAAGGAAAGTACGACGCCCTCAAGAAGCTTCTTCTGCGGCGCTACACACTCTCAGAGGCGGAGCGCGCTGAGAAACTATTTTCCTTCTCCGGTTTGGGAGACGGCACAGCTCTCGAGCTCGTGGAGAGCATGTTGTCCTTGCGGGGATCAGACGACTGCGAGTTCCTCTTCCGCCACCTCGTCCTCCGCCAGCTTCCAGCTCCTGTGCGAACCGCCCTGGCCAACTCCCCGTTTCTGCAGGAGAAGGATTACCGCTCGCTGGCCGAAGAAGCCGACCGCATCATTCTAACCGCGAGGACCTTCGCGGTACAGGCGGTGGTCCCTGGATCTCCAGCAGCGCCCGAGTTTCAAGCAACGCACACAGCGCCGGACGAGCCAGCGGTGGTAGCAGGAGTCGCTAGCCGCAGGCGGGCAGGTCCCGCTCTTTGTTTCTACCACGCGCGTTTTGGCGCCAAAGCACGACGGTGCGTCCCGCCGTGCAGCTTCAAGCCGCAGGGAAACGAGACCGCCAGCAGCCGCTAGCAGTCGCGGCCGTTGGCGAGAAGGAAAGGCTGCTTTTCATCGAGGACTCGAGGTCGGGGAGGCGGTTCCTGGTGGACTCGGGGTCGCAGAAGAGCCTCGTCCCCCCGACTGGCTCCGACAGGTTGGCTGAAGGCTGCGGGCCGCAGCTAACCGCGGCGAATGGCTCTCCCGTCAAGACGTTTGGCGAAAGGTTGGTGACTGTGCGTTTCCATGAACGGGACTTCCGGTGGAACTTTGTGGTAGCTGCTAGCTCGGTCCCTATTTTAGGGGCTGATTTTCTTTGTGCTCACGGGCTCCTGGTTGATTTAGCTAACAGACGTTTGATCGACGCTGTGTCTTTTTCGTCACTGCCTTGTGAGACGCGAGGAGCTGGGCCTTTAATGCATGCTAACTTTTTAGCTTCGGGTAATGTGTTTCAGCGTTTATTGTCTGAGTTCCCCTCGCTGACTGTTCCTGATTTTGCAAACACACAACATGGGGTTGAACATTATATTCCCACAACGGGCCCCCCGGTGTTCGCACGTTGTGGTGTATTTACCCCCATGGTTTTCTGGAGTTGGTACAGTCCAAGTTCAGTGAGATGCGCAAGCACTCACGCTCTTTTTGGCCTCTCTCGGTTTCCTTACTTTAATAAAGAAATACGTAAAAATGGTCCGAGCCTCCTCTGCTCTTTAAGACATAACNTAAAGCTCCGTCTTACGGGAGACTCTGCCAGACGTTCCCAGCAGACCCTCACAATACGTTTGGGTCTGCCAGGTCTGACCGGCATCCTCCCCCACCATCGGAGCCAACTCACCACCAGGTAGTGGTCAGTTGACAGCTCCGCCCCTCTCTTCACCCGAGTGTCCAGGACATGCGGCCGCAGATCAGATGAGACGACAACAAAGTCGATCATTGAACTACGACCTAGGGTGATTCTGACTCATCTGTTGTTAAGTGTGGTGAATAGTACAGGGATAAGTTATATGTATATATGAATATCTTGGTAAACATTTTCTTTCATTGATTAAATGCTGGTGAAATATGTCATTACATTTGTGCCACCAGCTTGAGTAACACTGATTTAACAGCAGATATCAATATAAATGAACAATAATTTGAAGCATGTGCATTCAAATCACACACACGCTTGCTCATCTCCCTCTGCTTGCTCGTGGCTCTGTCTCTGCATGTTCAACCCAAGTTATATGTAAATGAAGCACATCAACAGCCAATCACAGCCAGGTTGTTTTCATTCAATCAAAGCATGTCTTGCAAATCAAAGTACTGAACCAAGAGGCGGAAGTGACAAAATCTTAGATATATTAAATCAACAAAATATAATATATAACTTAAACATTTGTAGCCCAAGAATATTTAGTTAAGCATACAAATATGCTTATTGTCAATGTGCATTTTAGGCAACATTTCTAAATTATATTACTTGTTGGTTTTGGTATTATTTGTAGATATTCAAATTCTACTAAGCAATACAACAAAATGTCTGTAAAGAAGACGGACTATCTAGTAAATTAATTTGAATATCTACAAATAGAATCAAACCCAACAAATAATACATCTTATATGTAATTAAGAAATATTGCCTATAATAATAATAATAAAAAAAGTTAAACTTTTCTTGTTTTTCTACCTGGAATACTGCATAATGGCATTACCTAAAACACAATGACAGTAAGCATATTTGTATGCTTAACTAAATATTCTAATCTGGTCTACAAAATAAAAATATGTGTATCTTATTATCTTTTGTTGAGTTAAAGCTTCAGTATGTAGCTTTTTTTATGAACATATTTCTTCACTCTGTCACTACCTCCTGACAGACTGATGTTAGCCAGGTAATCTCTGAAAAAAAATAAAAAAAAATATTGTCCCCTTGCTTCTCCAGGTGGTAAATAAGCATTTCTAAAAAGAAAAGGTGACCCGCCATTTTCCAGCCAATAAAAACAGAGTTTGTAACCAGCCAATAAAAACAGAGCTTGAATTTGAATCAGCCAATAAAAACAGAGCTTGAATTTGAAATTCAACAGACCACAAGGGGGCAGAGCCACATATGGCTCTGAGGGGGAGGGATCATAATGCTTTGCCTGTTGAAAATATTTCTGTGCTGCAGTTCTACAGAAACTGCATACTGAACCTTTAATAAATCTAAGATTTTGTCACTTCCGCCTCTTGGTTCAGTAATTTTAATGAAAAAGACCTGTCTGTGGTTGGATGGTGACGTGTGGTTCATAACTTGGGTTGCGAGCTCAGAGCCACGATGACAGACAGAGAAGAGGGAGGGAGCAAAAAAAAAAAAACGAGGAGCCCCCGCTGCTGTCAGAGACACGACGAGCAAGCGTGGCGTGCGCATGTATTCTGAACGCAAACACGCTTCAAATTATTGTTAGTTCATATATCTGCTCTCAAATCAGTGGTAACATACTGCACACTCAAACTGATGGCATAATATGCCATCGTGAAATGAAGGCTAAGCTAGTGAACAGGTTGATAATCACGCACATCTCTACCCACCTCTCTTGGGGAAAAACTGTTACAAATCGAGACCCTTTCCTTTGTCTGTCTTCCTTTTCTTATTTCTCTTTCCTATTTTGACAGCCTGATTTTACGATTTTTCTGGGCAGCATGTTTGTTGTTACTCTGTCATCCTCTGACTGCAAAGTAACACCAGCAGCGTCAAGTGACAAGGAACATACCATTGCATGCAGATACAGAGGGGTGTTTGTTAAATATGACGATGTTTGCTTTGAAATATATTTCTATCAGTATTGCATTACACCCATTATGTTCCATTATTTGTATTCACTTAATTCTGCCTTATAATGTGAAATGTGACACTAGGCAGAACGTTTTTCTCTCGGGCTTTGTTTTCACTAGGGAACAGTTACACGCCTGCACATACACAGACATAACACTGGATGATTGACATATGAAGCTGATAGCTTGTTGGCTGAGAGGCGGATCACTCACAGAGTAGGGGAAGTTCTAGGGCGGTTCCAAGGCGGTTCGGTTCCAGGATTGGTCCCACGAGGCGATGACGTCATCTAGAGGTATAAAACCGTGGTCCGCCTTCGAAGATGTGTGTGTGGACTGTGTTGGAGTCAGGTCTGTTGTCTGCTGTAAGGTTTATTCTTATATGTACAATAAACCTACATAAAATTTGCACATTCGTTTCAGAGCTTCCTTCAACCTTTTGAATTCGCAACAATTTGGTGACCACCGACGCTGAGGGGTTTGCAGTTTCGTCTGAAACGAGAGATGATTTGGAGGGTTTCCCCCCCCCCACCGCCGACAGAGACGAGCACGCGCGCAGTCAACAGCCGGTGATTCACAGAGGTGAGCAGGACCCCTCTTACACAAAACGTCTGCGTTTGGACACACTAAATTATTTGTTGACTGAGGGCTGTTTGTCTCGAGGTGGGCCAGTGTTTTATAATGTTAGCAGCTAAAAGTAAAAAAAACGTGAACTACTGTTGGTATTTCATTTGAATGTGCATTTTTTTTGGCGGTTTTTGTACATGTAAGTAAGGTGAAGAGCACATAGTCCCACACACGCGTAGGGATAATTTACGAGTGCCTTGTTTGCCCTTCCCCCACATCCCTCTTCTGAGCTCCGGCCTGTCGGCTGGGAGACACTTTTCCTTTGGACTCCGGGAAACTGTGCGGTCGAGGCTTGATCGTGAACTCCGGGCATCTGTCGCCGTCGAGTCACAGGGCTTTCATCCGACGCATGGTTTTGCCGTTCAGAGTGGATTGCCGCTCCGGGGTCACAGGTTGCCGTGCGTGTGATTAGGTCACAGCCGGGGCTGTGATCGCTGTTAAGAGTCACATTTTTCCTCCCCTTCCCCGTTAAAGTCGATTACCGTATTTTCCACTGTATAGGTCGCACCCATTTTTAAGATAACTTTCTTATCTTTTTATTATTTTTTTGCTTTCTTTTCTCTTTTTATTCGAGGCTTGCGACCTGTACTCCGGAAGGTGCGGTATACACGCAAACAAGGCAACAGGGACAGATTTTTTCTTTTCATTTTTATTCTCATTTATTGCATTTGTGAGTGTTAAAGTCAGGGAGCCAGAAACCTTCTCTGAGGAGCATGCACAGGGCAGTTTCGCACATGCAGCTGTCACACGGCCGGTCTCCCCCACTGATTTGCTGCGGTTCCTGCAGATGGGGCTCCCCTCCTCCCTTCCCCCCCCTTCCTCCCCCCTGCCGCAGATGGCCTCTGGAGGTTCTGGTCCAGGGACCGGCTTGGAGCTGCTGTTTGTTCTCTGAGCAGCCATGCACAGAGCAGTTTCGCAGATGCAAGCTGCTGGCTAGGATTCAGATTTATGGCTTCTAACAAGATAACACTCTCCTGTTCGTGCCTGACACGAGGGGGGAGAGGTTCCGGGAAGGAGACATCTCCTCCCCTCCTCCCCTACGTGCCTGTGAACCTGCACGGCATAGAGGCCTCTTTCATCCATAAATCTGAGTGAGTTGTCACTTGGTTCTGGTTCTGCACCTACAGTTAGTGGGTCTGCCTCAAAGGTTTTCGGCTGATAACAGGGAGTTTTACAACTTAATCAGCTCAGGCTGGGACTGTAAAAGTTACTGTTTATTGGTGTGTACTTCAGTGCAGCTTTGGAAGAAAACTCCAGGGTAAAGTAGTTAGTTAATTGCCAGTTAAAAGTTGGGTTATTACACGGTTTGTTTTTTATTTTCTGTTGCTGTGACTTTTGTTTTAAACACACTGCCCTCTCTAGACCTATATTTTTGTTTTTGTTGATTTCCTTCTGTGGCAGTCTGTTGTCCTCACAATGCAGTACTGTATTTTTTGCAGATATGTGCTTTTCACTCTCAGTGTTAAAGGCACATTTCTGATTTTTATAGGTGAGGTTCCCGTGAACATGTTGCCTAAAGGAGTACATGCAGGGTTAATCTCACGCCATTAATTGTTACGTTTCCAGTTCTCATCACTTCAGCCTGGTGGGGTGCAGGTCATGTTTAATGACATATGAACAGGGCCTGTGTAATTGTGGTTTGGAGTACTTTGGTGGTTTTTTTATTTTTATTTATTTTTTTTTTTATATATGTGTATTTTTTTTCTTGGAGGACTGCCGCTTGTTTGTTCTGCAGGAGCGTTCTGCCTTGGCCTTCTGACCTGCTTGACAGAGTCTGGAAGGGAGTCTTCACACGGCTGACATACTGCAGGGGGTGACTTTATTTAGGTGTTTTCTGAGGATTTCAGCTTGACGTCTGATCAGTGAACGTTGCAGGTGTTCCATGAGGACGTTTGGTTAGCAGTTAATTCTTTCTACAGTAATTTCACTTATACACAGATATGCAGCTCTCAATTTACAATTTTATTCCTCACCCTACAACATTACTCGTTTGCATACACCTAGGTTTCCTCAACCATAGCATGGAGTGGTTGCATCATGACTCTCTAGTGTTGAACACCATTTTTGGACAGATCACATGTTGTGCTGTCATTGAAGCTAGGTTTTGCTAACAACTCCTGTTGGCACCTGCACTGGACTGTCGAATTGCGTTGTGTTCGGCTGAGCTGCACGCTGACACCACCTGCACTGAACTGAAAATGCACTGGACTGCCAACATGCATCATGTTCAGCTAAAGCCGCAAGCTGTCATGACTCGTGCCTGAACTGTTACATGGAGTTTTACGTTTGCACCAGTTTCACCTCAAGTCTATGGACTGTGGTCTGCACCCACTGCTGAACTCTTGACATCTCCTATGGGGGCTGGAGAACTCATGACAAGTGAAAGTCAAGCTGCGACACGTCACTACCAAACATAGCAGCCTGGCTGATGTGTCAGCTGACCATGTGATCTTCAGGTGGTGGTTCGATAACTACAGTTTTTCATGATCGGTATTCTTTGCTATGGTAGAACCTCACGCACACTCATTATTCATACATACATGTACAGATCTCACTGACACGTGACCTGCATGGCCACACACGTTTTTGTTTTATCCTTCACGTACTCTCAGTACAGTTGTTCGATATGGGCACCTGTTGCGTTCCTTTTTGGATGTGTGTTTGTCTTTTTCTTTTCTTTTTCCTCACCTTTTTGACAGGCATAGGTAGAGAGTTTGCTGGCATGATGCAGAGAAGGAAGGTAAATGTTTTCTTTGTCCTGGAGACCGAGTGGAAGGGCAGCAAGGCTCACGGTGTTGGAGCAGGATTAAAGCTCTCTTACTATGGTGTGGATAGCGGAGGAGATGGAGTAGAGGTTATGTTGAAGAAGAAGTTGACATAGGATGTCGTGGTGGTGTGACATGTGTCTAATGGGGGATGTGTCTTATGGTTGAAGTATTACGTCTGATGCTACTGGTTGGGTTCGGATGTTTTGAGTTTTTATTTTTTCTTTCTTGTAGTATTTCCACCTGCAGTACAGATGACGTTTGTGTTATGAGCTTCCATTATTTTCTTTGTAACAGGATGTTTTTTGTTTACCTCCTGTTTCAAAAAGGGGATGACGAATAACAAACATACTGTATAGTTAAACACACCATTTCAAATACCTAATTAGATCAACGTTTTAACTTTTCATACAGTGATGAGAGCTGGAAACAGTTATACATTTGATAAAGTTATAAAACATCATTTTAATAAGTGCCTAAAAACAGGTTGGATCTGAATGTTTGGGGTAATTTATACAGATTTAGTGCTGACTTTTTCTTATTTTTCATTTACAGGTCAAATCTGGACTGCTGATGATCTGTCAGCCCTGTGACAGAACGTGTAAGATAAAATTGTGAATAATTTATATTTGAAAAGGGGAAATGCACTTTACAATCACGTTTCCACAGCTGTGATGGACAAGCAGAGGAACCTTACCATAACTGGGTTTACATTCCTCCCCTTTTCAGCAGATTAATTAATGTTGAATGAATGCTTAATGTTGCAGTGTAACCAATGAAGGGAAAATCTATTTCCCTGCACCATTTTTATTTATTTATCTTACAGGTTAACAGGTGGAACATGCAGCAGAGCAGAACTAATCACATTAACTAACAAACTAACCAACTAATCACTAATATATGCCAAGGTTTTCTCATTATTTGTTGAAACCTCTCAATTGTTGTTTACACCATATGTTGAAAGGATACATATGGTTATTCTTATGCCTGTGAAGAATGACTGTGAGTTTGATCCAGGAGGTCCAGAAAGGATTAAAGGTTGTTGAGATGAATGAGTCAGACAGAATGTGAATGTTTCAGACAGATTAATGTGATTATATATATATGTTTGTGCTTGGTGAATGTGCAGTACAATAGTTGTGTGTTGATAGATTTTTGAGAAAGGTGTACAGGGTTCTCACTATTTTTCTATAGATATAATTTAGTTTTATCAATTTTGATTCTTAGATCTGAACGATAATTAGAAATGTTTTAGAGGATACATTTTAGCTGCACCTTTGTTAAGAGTAAGCCTAGCGGTGAATTTTACTGATAGGAAATGTTTGTGGTAGAACATTCTGGTACAGAGAATAATATATATATATATATAGGAAATGGATGTGAATAAGATATTTGAGTTTGACAGGTTATGGAAGGATTTTTGTGTTTTCTGTTCTGATTAGATTAATCATAGATTAAGTGTTTAATTTTCTGAATGTGGTCTTAGCCCTTATCACAGACATCTCTGAATAAGAGCAGTTGAGCTTTTCTCAGATATCAGACTAGTCAACAGAGTAGTGTAGGGTTTTTCTCCTCACAGGTGTCTATGATGATGAAGATGAGATGGCCTGACTTGGCTAAAGCATAGTTCATATTCTTTGCTAAGGTTAACACATACCAGAAATGGAGCAGAGTATATGCAATGTTTTGAAGTTTGTTAAGAGTTGATAATTCAATTTTGGGTAATTTAAGGGTTTTTGAGAAAGTATTGAATTTATAAGGTCTGATTAAAGTCCAGTTGTTTTTTATTGAACGCCTTTTTAAAGGTATTGAATTTAACTTCATTATTCCTGCATATACCCTGTAGAGGCGTGTTATGTTGATAGGAGG
>JBBPBX010053908.1:0-12771 GCA_038048925.1 Garcialebias charrua
ATGCATGTAGTATGTATCTGTATGTACATGCATGTAGTATGTATCTGTATGTACATGCATGTAGTATGTATCTGTATGTACATGCATGTAGTATGTACCTGTATGTACATGCATGTAGTATGTACCTGTATGTACACGTACATGCATGTACACGTATGTACACGTACATGCATGTACACGTATGTACACGTACATGCATGTACACGTATGTACACGTACATGCATGTACACGTATGTACACGTACATGCATGTACACGTATGTACACGTACATGCATGTACACGTATGTACACGTGCATGCATGTACACGTATGTACACGTGCATGCATGTACACGTATGTACACGTGCATGCATGTACACGTATGTACACGTGCATGCATGTACACGTATGTACACGTGCATGCATGTACACGTATGTACACGTACATGCATGTACACGTATGTACACGTGCATGCATGTACACGTACATGCATGTACACGTATGTACACGTACATGCATGTACACGTATGTACACATATGTACGTACACGTACAAGCCCAAAACCAGAAAAGTTGGCACGTTGTGCAAATCGCAAATAAAAACAGAATACAATGACTTGCAAATCTTTTTCAACCCATATTCAACTGAATAGAATGCAAAGACAATATATTTAATGTTCGAACGGAGAAACTTTATTTTGTTTTGCAAATAACCATTAACTTAGAATTCAATGGCAGCAACACATTGCAAAAAAGTTGGCACAGGGACATATTTACCACTGTGTTACATCGCCTTTCCTTTTAACAACACTCAGTAAACGTTTGGGAACTGAGGAGACCAATTTTTGAAGCTTTTCAGGTGGAATTCTTCCCCATTCTTGCTTGATGTACAGCTTAAGTTGTTCAACAGTCCGGGGTCTCCGTTGTCGTATTTTACGTTTCATAATGCGCCACACATTTTCAATGGGGGACAGGTCTGGACTGCAGGCAGGCCAGGGGAGGACCCGCACTCTTTTGCTACGAAGCCACGCTGTTGTAACACGTGCAGAATGTGGCTTGGCATTGTCTTGCTGAAATAAGCTGGGGCGTCCATGAAAAAGACGTCGCTTGGATGGCAGCATATGTTGCTCCAAAACCTGTATGTACCTTTCAGCATTAATGGTGCCTTCACAGATGTGTAAGTTACCCATGCCTTGGGCACTAATGCACCCCCATACCATCACAGATGCTGGCTTTTGAACTTTGCGCCTATAACAGTCCTGATGGTTCTTTTCCTCTTTGGTCCGTAAGACACGACGTCCACAGTTTCCAAAGACAATTTGAAATGTGGACTCATCAGACCACAGAACACTTTTCCACTTTGCATCAGTCCATCTCAGATGAGCTCGGGCCCAGCAAAGCCGGCGGCGTTTCTGGATCTTGTTGATGAATGGCTTTTGCTTTGCATAGTAGAGCTTTAACTTGCACTTACAGATGTAGCGACGAACTGTAGTTACTGACAGTGGTTTTCTGAAGTATTCCTGAGCCCATGTGGTGATATCTTTTACACACTGATGTCGGTTTTTGATGCAGTACCGCCTGAGGGATCGAAGGTCACGGGCATTCAATGTTGGTTTTCGGCCTTGCCCCTTACGTGTAGTGATTTCTCCAGATTCTCTGAACCTTTTGATGATATTACGGACCGTAGATGGTGAAATTCCTAAATTCCTTGCAATAGCTCGTTGAGAAAAGTTGTTCTTGAACTGTTCGACAATTTGCCCACGCATTTGTTCACAGAGTGGTGACCCTCGCCCCATCCTTCTATGTGGATGACTGAGCATGTCAAGGAAGCTGCTTTTATACCCAATCATGGCACCCACCTGTTCCCAATTTGCATGTTCACCTGTGGGATATTCCAAATAAGTGTTTGATGAGCATTCCTCAAATTTCTCTGTCTTCTTTGTCACTTGTGCCAGCTTTTTTGAAACATGTTGCAGGCATCAAATTCCAAATGAGCTAATAATTGCAAAAAATAACAAAGTTTACCAGTTCGAACGTTAAGTATGTGGTCTTTGCAGTGTGTTCAATTGAATATAGGTTGAAAAAGATTTGCAAGTCATTGTATTCTGTTTTTATTTGCGATTTCCACAACGTGCCAACTTTTCTGGTTTTGGGCTTGTACATGCATGTACACGTACATGCATGTACACGTGCATGCATGTACACGTGCATGCATGTACAGGTATTGACACGTGCATGCATGTACACGTATGTACACGTGCATGCATGTACACGTATGTACACGTGCATGCATGTACACGTATGTACACGTACATGCATGTACACGTATGTACACGTACATGCATGTACACGTACATGCATGTACACGTATGTACACGTGCATGCATGTACACGTATGTACACGTGCATGCATGTACACGTATGTACACGTGCATGCATGTACACGTATGTACACGTGCATGCATGTACACGTATGTACATGTATGTACACGTGTACATGCATGTACACGTATGTACACGTACATGCATGTACACGTATGTACATGCATGTACACGTATGTACACGTACATGCATGTACACGTATGTACACGTACATGCATGTACACGTATGTACACGTACATGCATGTACACGTATGTACACGTACATGCATGTACACGTATGTACACGTGCATGCATGTACACGTATGTACACGTGCATGCATGTACACGTATGTACACGTGCATGCATGTACACGTATGTACACGTGCATGCATGTACACGATGTACAGTATGTACACGTACATGCATGTACACGTATGTACACGTACATGCATGTACACGTACATGCATGTACACGTATGTACACGTACATGCATGTACACGTACATGCATGTACACGTATGTACACGTACATGCATGTACACGTATGTACACGTACATGTACACGTACATGCATGTACACGTATGTACACGTACACGCATGTACACGTACATGCATGTACACGTATGTACACGTACACGCATGTACACGTATGTACACGTACACGCATGTACACGTATGTACACGTACACGCATGTACACGTATGTACACGTACACGCATGTACACGTACGTACACGTACACGTATGTACACGTACATGCATGTACACGTATGTACACGTACATGCATGTACACGTATGTACACGTACATGCACGTACACGTATGTACACGTGCATGCACGTACACGTACGTACATGCACGTACACGTACGTACATGCACGTACACGCACGTACATGCACGTACACGCACGTACACGCACGTACACGCACGTACACGCACGTACACGCACGTACACGCACGTACACGTACGTACACGTACATGCACGTACACGTATGTACACGTACATGCACGTACACGTATGTACACGTACATGCACGTACACGTATGTACACGTACATGCACGTACACGTATGTACACGTACATGCACGTACACGTATGTACACGTACATGCACGTACACGTATGTACACGTACATGCACGTACACGTATGTACACGTACATGCACGTACACGTATGTACACGTACATGCACGTACACGTATGTACACGTACATGCACGTACACGTATGTACACGTACATGCACGTACACGTATGTACACGTACATGCACGTACACGTATGTACACGTACATGCACGTACACGTATGTACACGTACATGCACGTACACGTATGTACACGTACATGCACGTACACGTATGTACACGTACATGCACGTACACGTATGTACACGTACATGCACGTACACGTATGTACACGTACATGCACGTACACGTATGTACACGTACATGCACGTACACGTATGTACACGTACATGCACGTACACGTATGTACACGTACATGCACGTACACGTATGTACACGTACATGCACGTACACGTATGTACACGTACATGCACGTACACGTATGTACACGCACGTACACGTACCGGTATGTACACGCACGTACACGTACCGGTATGTACACGCACGTACACGTACCGGTATGTACACGCACGTACACGTACCGGTATGTACACGCACGTACACGTACCGGTATGTACACGCACGTACACGTACCGGTATGTACACGCACGTACACGTACCGGTATGTACACGCACGTACACGCACGACACGTACACGCACGTACACGTACCGGTATGTACACGCACGTACACGTACCGGTATGTACACGCACGTACACGTACCGGTATGTACACGCACGTACACGTACCGGTATGTACACGCACGTACACGTACCGGTATGTACACGCACGTACACGTACCGGTATGTACACGTCACGTACACGCACCGGTATGTACACGCACGTACACGCACCGGTATGTACACGCACGTACACGCACCGGTATGTACACGCACGTACACGTACCGGTATGTACACGCACGTACACGTACCGGTATGTACACGCACGTACACGTACCGGTATGTACACGCACGTACACGTACCGGTATGTACACGCACGTACACGTACCGGTATGTACACGCACGTACACGTACCGGTATGTACACGCACGTACACGTACCGGTATGTACACGCACGTACACGTACCGGTATGTACACGCACGTACACGTACCGGTATGTACACGCACGTACACGTACCGGTATGTACACGCACGTACACGTACCGGTATGTACACGCACGTACACGTACCGGTATGTACACGCACGTACACGTACCGGTATGTACACGCACGTACACGTACCGGTATGTACACGCACGTACACGTACCGGTATGTACACGCACGTACACGTACCGGTATGTACATGCATGTACCGGTATGTACATGCATGCACATGTACCGGTATGTACATGTATGCACATGTACCGGTATGTACATGTATGTACGTATGTATGTATGCATGTATATATGTACATGTACATGTATGTATGCAAGTATGTATGTACCGGTATGTATGTAAATGTGACAGTATTTACCTCTCCATGGCCAATGTCCATTGCTTCCAAGTCATCAACACGAGACTTCCTCACCCTGGGGCGGCCGTGGTGTAGTGGTAATGGCAGTCGACCCCTGATCGGAAGGTTGGAGGTTCGAATCCCGCATCCGCCCACCATGTGTCGTTGTGTCCCTGAGCAAGACACTTAACCCCGAGTTGCTCCCGGTAGGTCTGGATGGCGCCTTGCAAGGAAGGCTACCACTACCGGTGTATGAATGTCTGAATGAATGGGTGGATGGCTGGTATTGTAAAGCACTTTGGGGCTCCTCACAGGGGGCTGGAAAGCGCTATATTATGCCTCTTATCAACAGGTCCTGTTCGCGCTCGTTCGGGCTCGTTCGTAACTAGTTAACAACTAGTTATGGGGTGTACCCACAGGGTCCTGTTCACGAGAAACCGGTCCTATTTTGGTGCCTGCCTCAACTAGGTACAAAGGTCTGGTTCCTCTAGGGTCCAGTTATGACATCAGCACAGAGTGTTCACTGATTGGTCAGGGGGCGTATTCCTAGGTCGGAGGCGGAGATTCAGTCTTCTCCAGTAGGTGGCGTATGCACCTGAACGTTGTTTGCAATCCGCCAAGAAGAAGAAGAAGAAGAAGAAGAGTCGGTCTTCCAGGAAATGCAAACTGCCCAGCCAACAGTGTGAGGGAGACTGGCCTTGACACAGCCACTTCTCTTCTTATGGAGTCTATAGTAGATGGTGAGTGTTTTATAACTTTAAGCATATTTCCAGTGAGTCATGCAACTCTCTGAGCGTTTTTGGACTGAAAAAACACCGGAGACTAGCTTCAGCAACAGCCGAGAGGCTTTTCTGAAAAAAAAAAAAAAGATGGCGGAACGGCTCGTTTCTCTGAAATATAACAAGAAAATCACATAAACAATATTTGTTAGCTCGAAATTGTAGGAGAGGAGGTGTGTCTGAGTCTATCATTTGCTTAATAAATGCACTTTAATGGTCTAATTCGCCGAGTTGGCAGCTGTTTTCAAGGTTCGAAGCAGAGCAGAATGTGGAATATGGCAGGCCGTTTGAGTCGATAATAGCGAGTGAAGATTCTCAGTCATCCAGGACATGGTAAATTCTAAAAAGTGCAAGGAAGGAAAAAAATAGTCTAAAGCATAGTATAATAAATAAAGTCCAGTTGTTTTTGTCTTGAACTTTTTTGAATTTATCATTATAGCCACGTTTTCATATTACGTGATACAACCGCCAACTTCATGCCATACATGTTACTTCTATCTACTGTACTGTACTTCTGTTTTTGTTTTTGGTTCAGTCAGAATAAATGGAAACGGTCATATCTCAGTCCAAAAATGGTTTATAAATATGGGGAAAAATCCATAAATTTGTCACTTAGGCCTATAGGCCTGTATTAATGTGTAATGTGATTTATTTCAGGTTAATCAGTCAGTTCCTGTGTAAAGATCCTCTAGCCGTGGGTGTCCTTGGAGAAGGATGGGACAAGTCACTGCACTGTAAAGCAAGTATGTCATGACAGAAACACTCCAAACTTTGAAAATTACAGATAAAAGCAAAGGACAATGATGTTTAGAGGAGATTATAACAATAATTTTGTGTTGTTTGCCAGATGGGGCAGTGAAAACAGCCAGCCAGACATATGAAGCCATCGCTGAACTGCTGCATCAGGATCTGATCTTGTGACTCCAGACTACACATCAACTGCAGCCGAACAGACCTCAGAGCTTCTCCTGATGCTCTGCTCTCCTGCACCTTGTCCACATTGTGCCAAAGATGTCCTCGGTGCCTCAGTAAAAAAAAAAAACAGTCCTGCATTGACAACACAAACAGGTCCTATGAACTCAGCAGATGTCATACAAGCTCAGTTTGTGACGGAGCAGGGGTACTGTGACTTCATGGTGTTTTTCATTCAACCTTTATTTAGTCAGGTAAATCTCATTGAGCCTCGTGGACTCTTTTACAAAAGCGACCTGCTACAAACTAAAGAACTTTAGTTCTGGGTCAGATGACTTTATTCACAGAGGATTGTGTCTGATGGTGAGTTCTTTACAGAAGCAGTGAAAAATGTAGAAATGTTCTACAGGTCAGCATTTTTACCTGAGCTATTGGCCAAATTTTACTTTTAATTATTGTTACATGTTTTGGAACAACAGGTTAAGATTCCAGTGATGATATTTTAAGTTCATATTTCATACATAACTGCAGATTTAGTAATATGTTTTTCTGTTTCTACAAATAACACCAATCTTTCATTTTTTAAAACTGTTACAATTTTATTGACATGTAACATTTACAGTATTTAAATAAAGTTGCTTTGATATTTTGATTGGAATTGATTGATTACATATTGTTAAGTTTATATTACAAATGTTTTAGTTTGGAACACACTTGTTGATCAACTGGGACAATGGAGCGGCGCAGATTTTTTAGGATGCATGCCACTTTCAGTTTTGTCCAAAGTAGTGTACTCCACCATCATCAATGTGTGTATATATAAATATATATGTGTATATATATATATATGTGTATATGTATGTACTGTATATATAAATATATAAATGTATATATATATATGTATATATATAAACACGTGTGTGTGTGTATATATATATATATACTCACGCATATGTTTGTATGTGTACACATGTATGTATATACAATATATATACATATATGTGTATATATACACACACACAATATATATATATATATATATATATATATATATATATATATATATATATATATATATATATATATATATATATACTGTATATGAACATTTGTCTGTGGCTGAAAAAGCCACAGACAAAGCAGAATGTTCAAAAAAGAAACAAGCTCATCCACTTTGGTTGTGTGTTCTTTTCCAGCTCTTCTTCTAATGTGTGTGTTAGTGGTTAATAAAGAGCTTAATGTATCACTAGCGCCACCAGCTGGTTAGAAGCGTTGATATTAATGATCCACCCACTGCAGGAGAATTACCCGCCCACTGCAGGAGAACTTCACGCCCACTAAAGGGGTCCTAAGCGTGCAGTGGATACAGAAATAAACCGGTCCCATAGGAACTGGCCCAAACTAGCCACAATGGGACCTTACAGGAACCAGACCTGTTGATAAGAGGCATAAATAAGCTCCATTTATCCTCTCCCTGCGAGATCGCTCTTCCTAGAAAACAAAACCGAGCTGTGACGGTCCACACAGACAAATGGTTTTATGGCATAACTTCACAAACAGGAAGTCTTACCCAAATTATGTCCTCCTTCTCGGTCTCCTGAAGCTGGTAGACGATCTTTGACAGCTCCTGATCCGACTCCATTTTCCCTATGATACGTTCCTTTTCTGCTTCACTCTGAGCACTCGCCAGCATGGTACAATACTGAACTGTGCGTGTGAAAAACACAAACAATTTCAAAATATTAATTATTATTATTAATAATAATATATCTCCTTCACCGTATTCATCTGAGTGTTCATCTCGTACTTTTCCAAACTGGTCTTCATCTCCTTCCTGCAAACCAGAAAAATGATTACTTTTATAATTTATTTTGAGCACAAACATCTGGATGTTCCAAAGCTTCTGAGGACAAAATTTACAATAACTTTCATCAGTGAAATTCAAAGTCAGGTGAATCTTATTTTCAATGAGGGTCAGTTCGTTGTGCAGAAAGCTGAGAACAAAAAGGAATATACAGGTAGTCCCCAACTTACGAGCGCTCTTACTTACGAGGTTCCGGACTTACGAGCTGGCGAATTTTTGGAAAAAACGCAAAAAATACCGAGTTTTTCTGTGTTTTTTCACCACAGTTCGTTAGCTAAACATGTGGACACACGTTTCCGATCATTTTTATGCACTCATAAGCAGTTTTTCGATGAAAAACAAGTGTTTGTAGTCGCGCTAGCAAAACCGTTCCAACTTACGAGCGAAATTCCGGACTTACGAGACACGTGGCGGCCGTTCCAATTTACGAGATTTCCGTGTTACGCGCCTCGTTGTAACGGAACTCGCTCGTAAGTCGGGGACTACCTGTAACATCATGAAAAAAAACCTTTACCTCTTCATCAGATTCAAACTGCACATTCACACCATATGTTTCATCAATGCTGTCATCTGTTAATAAATGGAAATGTCTCGTCACATTAACAGGAATAAAAATCTTAAAGGTTCAGTCTGCAGTTTCTGTAGAACATCAGCACTTAGAAAAAATTTCAACAAGCAAAGCATTCTGATCCCTCCCCCTCAGAGCCATATATGGCTCTGCCCCCTTGTGGTCTGTTAAAATTCAAATTCAAGCTCTGTTTTTATTGGCTGATTCAAATTCAAGCTCGGTTTTTATTGGCTGGTTACAAACTTTGTTTTTATTGGCTGGAAAATGGCGGGTCACTTTTTCTTTTTAGAAATGCTTATTTACCACCTGGAGAAGCAAGGGGACAATATTTTTTTTTAGTTTTTTTCAGAGATTACTTCTCTAACATCAATCTAGTGACAGAGTGAAGAAATATGTTAAAAATTTATTGTTAGAAAAGTTACATATAGCAGCTTTAAAGAGTAAACATAGCTGCACTATAGATATCTCCTAAATTTTCACAAGTTGGCATGAGTTGTCTAAAACGTTCAAGTGTGAGAGGGCCTTATGACACATTCATTCTGATGTTTAAGATGAATAGATAAATGAATAAGTCATTTAATGGTGATGGATTTTACTCACATGAAGCGTCACCAATAAAGGGAATTGTGCCTGCCATTCTTCAAGCTTGAAGATGCTTTTCCAAACAGGGATTTCCTGTAATAACATTAACCAGACTTGTGGTTATAAATTAGAAAATTAAGAAAAAAACTATTTTAGTTTTACAGTTCGAATTACATTACACATGAGAATAATCACTTATTCATTACATGCCAAGCTCAGTTATTTGTGTGGGTCCGAGTACAAATGCAGCTGCAGCTGCCAGGAAAAAGACAAAGAGAAGATATATGGATGCAGTTAGAGAGGACATGAAGGTAGTTGGAGTGAGGACAGAGGATGCAGAGGACAGTGAGGTGGAGGAGGATGACTTGCTGTGGTGACACCTGAAAAGGGAAAAGCCGAAAGAAGAAGATGCTCACCGTTTCACACAGGGACCCTTTGCACAGCTAACAGAAGCTAGCTAGTAGTTGTTGAGCAGACTGATTAATGGGAGGTTTGCTGGTGGCCTGTCTGATCCGTGATCAACAAGCCAAGGGGCAGCAGAACCAAACGTTTGGTTCAGGTTGCTATTATTTTTTTAAGTGTTTGCAGTCTGTGCGACTCACTCGTCACCTGTCAAGTTTTGTATTTAAAAATAAGGGAAATTTTCTGCCGGGTACGCCGAGCCACCCCACTAGGCCAGGGATCTACAACCTTTATGATCAAAAGAGCCATTTCTGCCCCTTTGTTCACTAAATTAAATGTTTCCGGAGCCAACTGGGATTCTCAACTGGTGGCCCACAGACCACTTTAAGTTTGTTAAAGGACAATTTTCTGACCGGTAGTTTTCTGGCCATTGTAAAGCTGAAAATATCTAATGATTTGTTGATATTTTTACATTTTAAGACTAAAAAAGACCAGATTATCATAAAGAAGGAAAAAATAATGTGATCTTTCCCAATTAAAAAATAAAATAATGAACTATGCAGGTCTAGGTAAATTATTTTAATTGTGGAAAAATTAAATATCCTACTTCAAATAAATAAAGTTAACTTATGTTTTACTCCTTCTATTAGTTCTAGTATTCACACATTTGCAAAGGAAATGACAGGAAAAACTGCTAAAACTAGCCCTTTTTGTTGTTATAAGAACAAATAAAATTCAGTTTAAAGTTAGTTTTGATCAAAGCTTGGAGGAGCCACTGCTGAGGGACCAAAGAGCCACATGTGGCCCCAGAGCCGCAGGTTGCAGCCCCCTGCACTAGCCAACCAAAGTCCAGGACCCCTAACATTTTAAGACAGGTTTACAAGAAATCTAAAATAACTACCTATCAGCCTCTTTCAAACCAGTTATGTGGTCACAATCTGATAAGCCTACCTTTGTGCTTGACGGATTTTTCATGCTGGCGGACATCGTTCCTTCCCCCATGAGACTAAAGTCGCAGTTACAAATCTTAAAAAACGCATAAACTTTAGGAAAATAAATTCGCTGTCCCATTTTTCAACATATTTACACGAAATCTTAACTTTTTTGGCAGGTACGCGTCCTCTCTCGTTACTTCTCGTTACATCCATCTCTGTGTTTTTCCGGGTTTGCTCTCGACCGCGCCAGCAGTAACATCGCGAGAACTGCCACCGAGGCGACTGCAGGTGGCAGTTCTCGCGAGGCTAGTGACAGAGGCACCGGAATGTTTTTTTTTTTTTTAAATAATATTATAATACGGGAGATTTCCTGGAAAATAATAATTCGGGATCACGACGGGAAAGAGGGGTAAAATACGGTAGTTTCCCGGCCAAAACGGGAGACTTGACAGACTCGTGTATCCTTTTTAGCTTAGCTGCTAAGAAGCAACTGGGGGAAGACACCCCGCGTGCCTCCACCTTTCTTTTCCCTGCGACTTTTAACTTCCACGGCACGCGAGAGCACAATTGCCTCAAACGAAAATTTAAAATTATATTGTGGAATATTGCCACTAGCTAGGTTTATGTTAAATATCATTAGTTGGCTAGCTCTACCGTTAGCTAACACGAGCTGAGACAATACCCATATTTCTGCGAGAAATGCACACCAACATCGCCTGTTAAAAAACATTTTAATACCAACTTCATACATTATGATTAAAAAAACATACTTACTGGTATCTGTTACGATATTTCCCAAGAGAAGAGTGAAACGCGCTCAAAAATGAGGCATGCGCAGTGTGCGTGTGTGGTTCTATTCTGAGCATGCGCGAGATGTCTTCTTATCGCGATATGATACGGGATTTGTTCACACTTATCAAAAACTTACTTTTTCTAAATGAAACGAGCTCAAGTTAACTGAGCTACTGAGATTTTTTGACCACAAATTACAAGTAACTTACTAAAAGTGAGTCTTAATCACTATTTGATGAAAACTGATTTAAGTCAATTTACTATTTTTAATTAAATACCATGTTTCCATTTACAGTGTATGTGGAGACGCGTCGAGGCGCGGCGTATCGTGAAGCGGCGCGTTTTGAGTGTTTGAAGCGACGCGGCGGCACACGGCAGTTACTTTCCGCGCACGCGCGCGTCCGAAGCAACCTACGCGTTGAGCAGCGTCTGACCGAACAGTTGATATTTTGCGGCTCGACATTGCTCGACGTATCGCAACAACCAATCGGGAGAGCCTCTGCTATGTGATTACACAACGACAAACAGGACTTTTTATGGACTTTTTAAACTTACCCCATCGAGCCTCCATGAATTGGAACCAGACTGCGGTAAGAAACTTGGCATTTTAAACTGTTGCTGCTGTCCGCTCCAGCGTACGATCACCCCAAACATAAAAAAAAAACGTTTTAATCTCAACAAAGACTGTCGGAGCTGCAGTTCGGCTCGTAGAAAACCCACTCCAGTAGGAACGGGGGTCACGTGCTGCTGATTTTATCTGCCAGCAGCATGAAAGCACAACAACTACCCGGAAAACGAGCTAGACTCCCTCCTCTGCCTCCCCCCAGTGCGCGTCATCAGACGCGTCTCAGTGTCTCCCAGTGTGACCGTGACAAGCGGCCAAAAGGGGGCGGCAGGAGCGTTCTGACAATTTAGGTGGGTACCCGGCATAAGTTGGAATCAAGCTGTACTCCAAGATTTCTGACCACTGGGTTGAAGTGGTGGAGGGAAAAACCAAAACTGGGACTGGG
>JBBPBX010053908.1:12848-23677 GCA_038048925.1 Garcialebias charrua
AGTGTTAAGGTGGAGGAAGTTTTGAGTGAGCCAGTGCTTAATATCATTTAAGCAGTTGACAAGAGTGTTTGAACTGAGTGAGGGGTTGGGAGTGACTGGCAGATAGATTTGTAAATCATCTGCATACATATGAAAAGACAGATTATACGTGCAATGATTGATCCTAATGGCAGCATGTAGAGAGAGAAGAGGACAGGCCCCAGAATGGATCCCTGTGGTACGCCAGAGGTCAGAGGGGTTGATGAAGAGGAGGACAGATCACCTATCATGACAGAAAAGGTTCTCCCAGTTAGGTAAGATCTGAACCACTCTAGCACAGCTCCCTGGAGGCCAACCTGCTGAGACAAACAGTTGATTAGTACCTGATGGTCGACTGTGTCAAAAGCTGCTGAAAGATCTAACATCACCAGCAGAACAGGGTTTTTTTGCATCCAGGAACAGAAGAATGTCATTCTGCACTTTGAGCAGTGCAGATTCAGTACTGTGACGAGCTCGAAAACCAGACTGAAATTTTTCAAACAGGTTGTTGAGCTCTAGAAAAGATTGAAGTTGAATAAAAACAATCTCTTCCAAGACATTTGATAAAAATGACAGATGGGAAACTGGCCTGAAATTAGAGAGAGCTGTAGGATCTAAGCCTGGATTTTTGAGAAGAGGCCTGACCACAGCGTGTTTAAAAGCAGATGGCACATAACCTGAAGATAGACAGCTGTTAATAAATGACAAAACACAAGGACCAATTACATCAAAGGACTGTTTGAACATTTTAGAGGGAATGATGTCCAGAGAACAGTTTGTTGGTTTCATCTGCTGAACCACCTTGGTGAGATGAGGCAATGAAACCAGGTCGAACTGGTCAAAAACAGCGGTGGTTATTGCAGACGCACATGATTGGACAGTGTTTGATGGACTGACAATGTTCTGCCTGATAGAGTCTATATTGTTGACAAAAAAGCTCTGAAAGTCGTCACAGGTAGACTGTGTGGCAGTTTTCAGAACATTGACAGAGGGATTGATGACAGACTGGATTGTGCTAAATAGCGTCCTCAGCCGGTTGGAGCTAGTGGTGATTAAATTGGAGAGGTACTGTGATTTTGCCTGCTTAACAGCATTTTTATAATCACAGAGACAGTCTCTCTGTATTCCCTGAGACACATGAAGCCGGTCGCGCCTCCATTTTTGCTCTGCTTTCCTGTAGCGTTGGCGAAGAGCCCGCATTGTTTCATTGAGCCATGGAGGTGATTTGATTTTTGAAGAAGCCTGTTTGAGAGGAGCAATGGAGTCCAAGATCGTTGTGAAGCTGTGATGGAAGGAGGTGATGAAGTCCTCAGGATGTAGAGATGGGTCCAAGCTGACGGCTGAGTATAAGTCAGTGTTCTTAAAGGCATCAGTGAACTGACTTGGAGTGGATGGGGTGATGGAGCGGGAGAGATGTGCTAGGAAAACAGCCTACGGTGCAGGAGGGGTGGAAAATTCAAATAAGATGGGGAAGTGGTCTGAAATACAGGTTTCCAGAATCTCTACTGCAGATATGTGAAGGCCGTGAGAGATAATTAAGTCCAGTGTATGACCCTGACTGTGCATGGCCCCTAAGACAGATTGCGACAGGTTAAAAGAGTCCAGAAGCTGAGTGAAGTTGACACCCCACCCACCTCAAAAATTAAAGCAAACAGTCTGAATGGTTAGTGCTCCGTTAGTGCTGGTTTGTGCCGTTAAAATTTTCGTTTGTGCTGCTTTGGTTTCGGAGATATTAAATATTATTTTTTAGGTCATCTGTTCCCACTGTGTCTGGAGCGCGCACTGCAATCCTGTGTCTGGAGCGCGCACTGCAACCCTGTGTCGGGAGCGCGCACTGCAACCCGAGAGGCGGATCCGAAAAACTACGTCATCGGTCAAATATTTAATTATTAATATCTCATAAACTAAAGCAGCACAAACGCTAGTTTCAACGGCACAAACCAGCACTAACGAAGCACTAACAAACTAGACCAAACTAGAGGACTCCTGTGCGTTTCGGAGGTGTATGGGGGGATGGTGACCTTTAGATGACCTAAAAAAATAATATTTAATATCTCCGAAACCAAAGCAGCACAAACGAAAATTTTAACGGCACAAACCAGCACTAACGGAGCACTAACCATTCAGACTGTTTGCTTTAATTTTTGAGGTGGGTGGGGTGTCAACTTCACTCAGCTGAGTCCAGAAGGTCCCGAAACTCACATCCAAGTTGATTACTTGGGGAGCAGATATGTATGTTGAAATCTCCACAAAAAAGCAAGGAGTCAAATTTTGGCAGCAGTTCAGCCAGTAGTTCTGAGAACTCACTGAGGAAGTCCTTGTTATATTGTGGTGGCCGATAAATGAGCCTACACAGCAGAGGTTTAGCAGATTCAAGCACAAATAGCATGATTTCAAAGCTGTTGTAGTTTTTCTGAGGCAACAAGCGGCACTTGAACACATCACTGAACACAGCAGCCAGGCCCTCCCCTCTTCCAGACCCGTGGGGAGCATTCAGGCAGGAGCAGCCAGGTGGGAGGAGCTCAGAGAAGCAGCTGTTGTCGTGTGATTTTTGCCAGGTTTCAGTAATCAGAAACAGATCCAGACGATGAGTTGAGATCAAATCACTTAATATAAAAGTTTTATTAGTGATCGGTCGGGCGTTAAACAGTGTTGCACGTACTGGCACACAGCCAGCTACGTCACCTGCAGCTCGAGCGAGCGGGCGGAAGTTCTGTTTAATGCAACCTCGCTTCAGTGTCCTCACCGGGGGACAAGATGGATACTGATCGCTGACGTCATGATTGACAGCAACAAGGCAGCGATGCCGATGAACCATGGAACGATGGACATCAAAGACGCTGAATTCAGGAGGTAAGTCAGCCGTAGCCGTGCTGTGAGAGGAGAGATACTTTTTAAATCTCACCAGGACTCTCGCTGTTGTTCCACGTCGTCTGCGGTGCTTGTTGCGTGGCAACGTGCTGGTGTTGCGTTGTAAGTAGGCAGGAATGGATGCCAGGAAAGGTGGAGGTGGTGGAGGCTTAAAATGTCCATGTTTGCCAGTAGTCGGTGGGTTGATTAGCGAGTCTTGGATACTTAGAAGAGTTGAGCGATCATAGACCAGAAGCGAGGATGCAATGTCGATGAAAAAAGGCAAAACACGAACAGCAATAAAAAGTTCAAGAGAGGAGGTAGACAGCGTGCCATGAACAAAGGCGCCATCTTGAAATATATTATTATATATTATATATATTATTATATATTATTATATATTCTTGAAGGATTGTATATTGCCAAAAACATGCATGTTAGGCTGATTGGTGACTCTAAATTGACCCTAGGTGTGAGTGAGAGAGTGGATGGTTGTTTGTTGTGAGTGAGACAGGTCCCTCTTGTAAATGAGTCCCCATGACTCAACGAGGCTAGCCTGTATAAATAAAGGTTGAATGAATGAATGAATATTGCCATTGCATGTCAATTTTTAAACAAATACTTTGTATTTTATGTGATTACCTAGCATTTGAATAAATGTTGGGGAATAGTTTTGGCCACTACCCTACCTAAGTTTAGCTTATATCTGTTAAACTAACTTATGTATAGTGTTGTGAAATAAAAATATATTTATCTTTGTGTTTTCATTTATTTTCAAGGAGTCTTCACACGGCGTTCAAAATGATCACGTTTTCCTCATAGAATGGTAAGGGTTTCCTGAGAGGTGGTACTAAAGGAATGCGTGGAGTTGGCTCTGTTCTGGTGAGGCTGGGGGATGATAATATAGCTGGCGCCTCTTTGTCCTGTCAGTTTTACGACTTTGTAGAATATATGACTTGGGGAGACCACTCGAGCAAGCTGGGGGGAGGCAGTGGTATTTCCTGTCTTCTGGCAATAAAGGGGGGACGGCAGGCTCTGAGGCAGGGCCCCCACAGAAGGGTATAAAAGGTTCCCATCCTCCAACAGCAAGGCAGAGAAGTAGTCCACGGATCAGGTTGTATGTCTCTCTCCCCCCTCCTCTCTCCCTGTCTCTCTCTCCCCTCCTCCCTTCTTCTGTCTCTCTATCTCTGTCACTCACTCTCTGTCCACTTATTCTAATCCAATATAATGACTTTTGAAATAGAACAAATGTATTCTGTGACTTTTAACTTATGATTAATTAAACTGGTTTGGAACTTTAAGTGAGCGTCTGTCGTGTGTAAGTGTATCTCTCCTTCCTGTTCCAAAGTGAACCAAAAAACGAATTCTGGGACGGATAGAATCTTACGTCAACAATTGGAGGTTCCTACCGAGATGGTTGCACGCGCGGACAGGAAGGGGCAGAGGAGTCCAGAGCACTGATCAGTGACCGGTCACTCCAACAAAAAAAAGGTAAGCAGATTCCTGTTTAAACGAAATCTGTGATTGGAAATTTTATAGGCAAATTTTACTCAGTGTTTGGACTCCAGGGTTAATACGTGTAAAAAGAAAAAGAACGTTACAATTAAAAGTAGAATTATAAGTTTCCAGCCAAGACTCCAGATCCCAGAGTAAAAACACGCAGTGGTTGCGCACCCAGATGATCGACGGATCAATCTGGTTGAGGGGGAGTGGGGTTCTAGAATAAATATTCGCCGTCGCTCCTGAAACCCTAGACCAAGTTCAACTGTAATCTTGTTAGGTTTTGTGGCTAACTATAAAACAGTGTCAATTAAATCCACTTATAATTTGACTTTTGATAAGTGGAGGCGGGATCTGGTGAGGTGATGTATTTGTATATTACCATGCGTAAATACGTTATAATACATTAGGAATGAAGGTATTGAAAATTAAACCCACAAACAAATAAAATAAATAAAGTGTGGGACTGAGTGAAAAAAAAGAAAAAATTGAGGAAAACGCGCTGACTTTCGCTGATAAAATAATCTGATAGGAGTTCCTGGACCAGTTAAAAATAGAATAAAATTAGTCGCAGAATACTAAATCTTTTTTTATGTTCTAAAATAATGGTTTCCTGCCATGTGAGGAGTCAATGCCTGCCTCACCTGCGTGACTTGTCTCTGCTCTCCAAACTGCGCGTGGCTTTCTCTCTCTGCAGTGCTGTGCTGCTCTGGACCAGTGGCGGAGTTAGACTTTTATTGCTGGGGGGGCCGAGAGGGGGCCAAGGCTAAGGGGTCCACTTACTACGGCACAGTGGGAAAAATGGATTTATCCCAATTTTTTGGGGGGGATTTGTAGATGCTATGAAATTTTGAAACAACATATTTTTCCCTTAAAATGATACAGGCTCTCAGTTTAAACTTTTGATCTGTGATCTAAATATTTTAAGTTTAGAAACCAAGTGGTTTTCTAAACAGCTTTAGTGTTTGACTTTGTCCACACTCATAAAACACACAATGAAGTATCCAAAAAATATATATACCGGTAAACTTAAATGGTACATATCGCCCCTTGCTGCTTTGAGCATGTAGTCACAAGACTACATTGAAATAAGAAAAATAAAATGATAAAAATACATTTCTATGTTTATTTTATTTCTATTCAAGACACTATGATAAGAATGACTATATATTTAATATAGGCAAATACAGAGTACAGTATCTCTGTTTACAATTCTGGTTGGTGGTGTGCCTCGTGATTTTTTCAGTGAAAACACAGTGTGCCTTGGCTCCAAAAAGGTTGAAAAACACTGGTCTAATGAAAATAAACAGTTTAAGTTAATTAGAATGATTTAAAAAAAAAAAAGCTAAACAAGAGCATAGTTTTGCTAAATTAGGCTGAAAAGTTGGATTAAAAGTGTAGAATTAGCTGAAAAAGCTGAAACAGGCTATATACAGAAATTATTAAGTAAAATACCTTGATATCACAATATTTTTTGCCTCAATAAAAGCACGGTCCTACTTGTTATTTATTTAATTGTTCCATACATATCTTTTAAAAATGGGAGTTGAAACTGCATATTTCTTGGTGCATTTGTGTGTACAACTGGACCAGTGCTCTGTTTTTATTTTTTATTTATTTTATAGACGTTTTAATAAGATATAACACCCTGCGGACTGTTGCTCGCTGCTCTCAGAGCCTCTCAGCTTCTGCGCAGAGAGGAGCAAAAGCCGCGCGGCTTCTCTCGTCTTCTCCCTGGCTCCCCGTTCTGCGGTGGCCCCTGGAGTTCTGGTCGTAGATTCAGGGCTCGGTTCTGTCCAGAGAGCATGCGGCACGTGCGCTCAGAGCTCTGCTGTGCGGATACCTTCTGAACTCCCGACCCACGGGGAGAGGAAAAAGAGAGGGGCAGATATTCCCGGAGCTTTTGCTAAAAATCTGCTATAAATCATGAAATCATGAAATAACACATTTAGTGTTATTTCTCTACCATATAAATAAACGCTCCTGTATTATTTTTAAATAAACAAATAAATAATGGCGATGCAATTTGAAAACATGGTGAGTCATGGACTTTAAAGAATTCAAAAATGGAAGGAGGAAAATAATGATTACTGTACTGTATTTTTAGCCTGTATGACATATTTATGGATTGCTTTTTCTTCTTAAATATGAAACAAACATTGAGGCGCTGAAGTTAGAACAGTTTTATTTAGATACAGCAGTTAATAGAGTAATAAACGAATTCTCCACCTCTTCAGGAGTTGGTGCTGGGTTCCTGAAACACAAAAATAAACGTTACATTAAAACGGTTTACACTTCTCCATTTTAACAGGACTAGATCATTTTCTACAGCGTGAATGTGGGTGAAATGAAAAAATAGAACTTCAGCTCAGCTCTGAACGAGGGTCTGGTTTTAACCAGGCTAGAAGGCCTCAGGATTGTACGGTTTTTTGAATAAACAAATAAAATATTTGCGGATAGTTCGAGACAAATTAATTAGGGCCGAATGAACCGTCACAGCTGGAAGGATTGATCAAAAAAGATTATGACATTCTATCTCAATAATTTTAGGTTATAACACTTAGATAAACGGAAAAGTAAGAAAATTGCAGTGGACCTCCCGTTAGCATAGCATATGCCTAACAGCGGACATTTTATAACTTTGTAACGGTAGACAGCTCACATCGGATTCGCTAACAAAGCGTACAGTGGCGCGTCGTGTAGATAAACAATATCGACTTTAAATAATCCAAATTTAGTTTTTGTAGACGAACTTAGCAGCTAACAGCAAAGCTAACGAGCCATAGGTCCGACGTGGTTTACGAGATGTAGTCTTATAATTTGTGTATAGGCTGTGAGGATGTAGAACCGAACGTATCATACTTGTATTTCCCAATATAAGAAGCAGAGAAAGTGGATTACCAATTTGGAAGACGTACTTTTGTGAATAGATCCAGTGAATGTCCACGTCGTCTTGTGAGCGTCGACCCGAAGACTGCAGGGTTGCCAGATCGCTAGACAAAAGAAGCGATCAGCTCCTTCAAAACAAGCACAACTAAGCGACTCAATGTCCACGAGAAGCGAAAATAAAAACCCGCCACAAGCGGCTGATCAAATTTGAAAGCGGCTCCAGGGAAAACAAGCCCAATGCCGCTGGAAATAAGCGGATTTGGCAACTATGGGCAAAAGACACAGTTGTTTCGTGTATAGCCTGAGCAGGGTTGCCAGGTGAGAAATGTAGGATTATCGTACACCCATTATAAACAAAATAATAAGTACTGTACTGTAGCGTCTAACAGGCACTCACAGCTTTGTGGCGTCAGTACTGGGGGGAACCATAGACATTAATACGCATTATTGTCTGGTGGTAATTAATGAGCTCAACAGAAAGTCTTCTGTCACATTTAGAAAAGCAGGATTAGCTGGAATTCCAAGACGCCTTCAGGGTTAAAAAAAAAAACTCCGACAGACAGTTGCGACAGGCTGATGAAAACCGATCACAACTACACGTTTACAGAATGGCGAAATTATTGTATTTTTGGCCTTTGTCGGGATTATTGATCGTACAGAGGGCAAAATTATCGTACAAATACGAAAATTATCGTACAGCTGGCAACATTGAGCCTGAGTATAATGGAGACCCCTGATGGACGAAAAAAGGTACTGCAGACAGGAGCATAATAATTTCTAGAAAAAAACAAAAACAGGTCGGAGTCACTTTATTTTTTAATTTAGTCATCCAGTTGGGTTATTCGTTCTGAAACATTTAATAAAAGTAAAGGGGTGCAGGTACAGAGTTTAATAACTGTTTGGAGTCAGATGAATAAAAGAAGAGGACAGATTGGGGTTTGAAGAATAAATAATAATAATAATAATAGTAATGAATTCAATTTATAACGCACTTTTCATTAATGGAAATCTCAAAGTGCTAAGGAGGGAGTAGCCCTCACAGACAGGTCTTAAATGAATACATATTTATAGATGTGGAAAATGGATTTAAAATTCATTCATTTCTAAATTTTGATGCACTTTTAACATGCAGGAAAGGGTTTTAACAGAACTGTTTTTTTGTATGTCCAGAAGCTCAGATTTAGCTTTTTTAGATTTCTCTACATGGATTATGGAGCATGCATCAGGGTATTTAACAAAACAGTTTGTTGAATAAATGTTTTAAAACGTGCAATCACTGATCATTTCTTTAATATGTAATGCACTTAAATGTTAAACTGAGTAAAAATGTAAAAGGACAATTAATTTAATGTTAATATTTTTATAATTTCTTTATTCTTTGCACTAATACAAAGACAAAAGTGGACTTTTGGAATGAGTATTCTGGTCTGACCCCCTTGAGATCAGATTAAGCTGTATGCGGCCCCCAGATCAAAATGAGTTTGACACCCCTGGACTAACAGTTATATACCTGGAACAACAGGCCAAAATGAAAGAGCCCACATTTTACTTTGAATAAATGAGCCACTGAGCTTAATAATTTCAAATTGACAATTTAGGAGGGCATGAAAATATACACGATACATAAATAAATCCAACAAGAAGGCAGGTCTTAGGAGGCTCAAGGAATTTGCTAATGATCATAGACTGTATACTAGCAAGGGGGTCTTAGAAGACCGTAAATTATATTTTCTGAAATAAAAGTAGGCTACAGTATTTTTTGATTTCAGGGTTAAATTGATTATTTCACTTTTAGGTAAACTAATGTTTTGGATCTGTTGTGCAGATCAGATTAAAAGATGCCTCCGTCGAAGGTTCCATAATAAAGATTGTTAACAGAAAATTAATTTGATCCTGGTCTGTTAATGATTTTTTAAATTTTTTAGTTTTTCAATTTTTTAAATAGCCTCATTGAACAGTGTTGATGGAACAAGAGTGAGTCTTATGAATCCCACCTCATCTATACAGAACACATAATGGTAAATATGCATTAAGATAGGCCTCTGTCAAAACACATGCAGCATCTGACTTTTGAATCTCAGCTACTGTGGTTATTGATCAGATCGGATCAGATTTAATATGAAGGTGTGTCCAGAAACTGACTCGCTGTGACTTCACTGGGAAGAACAAACTCATATGCAACCTTGCTCAAGAACTTTGAGGGGCATACGCAAGGAACGACTGAAAACAACAAAGGCACCGAAAGAACAAAAGACTGTCCACAAAAACTTTCAGCCGAGCAGAGGCAAAGACTTTCTCAAAGAACTGTCGAAACATGGTCATCAGACACAAATGGCCAGGATATACGGTCCGGATTTGGGGGGTCCGGACGAGAATCAGAACCCAGTGAACGTCTCACTGGGGGCTGGAACAAGAGAAAGCTGAACACGTTCTCCAAACAGACAAGAGAACAAATGGTCCTGAAGTCACTCACACCAGCAAAGGCCGCACCCATATTGATCTGTGAGGATCTGTCGTTGATCTTAGTAGCCGGGATCAAAACTACAGTTGCTATGATAAATTTTTAATGAAACACATAGGCACATTTGGGCCTGCCAGCGCAGGCTTCATGATTTTTAGTTATACTGTACTCAGGTGGACCTGACGACTTGCTTCTTCTGGTTCCTGTAACTCTGTGGTGAAGCTGAAGGGGAGCAAGGGAAATGATCCTAGCTCCTGACCCCAAAACGAGTTAACTTTTATATTTTTGTTTTTGCAGCTGTCCTTGGCGGAGTGCATGTTGGGAATCTGATGTGTCACAAGGGGTACATTTTGGTAAATGATTATAATTTTAAAGAAAATGAGATGATATCGTAGATTATAGTTAGCTATATGGTTGTGAAAACCAAATTAGAGGTGGCAATAGGCTGAGGTTTAGGAAACATCTGACACTAGTGCTAAGGTTAAAGGATGGTAAATTTAGACACAATTTCCAATTTATTAACCAAATAACTTTGGCATAATTGAAACAAGGTAGAGTTTTGTTTCAAAAGGGGGTTAAGAGGTTGACAGATGTTTCTAAAAATAGAGAGGTTGGAATTGGTCCCTAGAAATAACTAATTAGAAATAACTAGATTGTAAATGTTTCCTAGAAACAACAAGGTTGACAAATGTTCCTAGAAATAACTAATTAACTAAAAGATGGTAAATACATTTTAGTATACAAAGAATAATTAAGGATAACTGATAAATTGGCGTTATAAACAAAGTTCACTTGCGTTGATATTGAGGCGGCATTGGTCTTGAACGTTTTATTTTCTTTAATCATGTCATGGAGGAAGGAGTATTGATGCAAGCATATTTCAAATGAGCAATTAACAACACTGTTTTTTTTTCCCCTCTGTGAAAGTGTGAAGCAGGATGGGGGACCCCCCCTTGGAAATGATTCCTGCCTGCAGGCTCGAACCATTCAAGCCTGAAGTGGACCTGATCAGAGGATGTTTAGAAATATGATGGTTCTGTAAAATTATAGCAATTGACTTGACTAGACGACATGTGACTTATTGACTCAGGAAAAAGGTGTACAATGTTTT
>JBBPBX010053909.1:0-14152 GCA_038048925.1 Garcialebias charrua
CACACATACATACATACATACATACATACATACATACATACATACATACATACATACATACATACATACATACATACATACATACATACATACATACATACATACATACATACATACATACATACATACATACATACATACATACATACATACATACATACATACATACATACATACATACATACATACATACATACATACATACATACATACATACATACATACATACATACATACATACATACATACATACATACATACATACATACATACATACATACATACATACATACATACATACATACAAAGTACATACACACATAATTGAATCTGTAAATGCACAGCTGATATACATAATTGTATTACTGCCTACTGCCTGAAAGGTTAAAGGCAGATGATGACATTGTTTAACTCTTTGTGCATATGGGGCCTATCATTCCTTGAGGGAATGAATTTATCCTGCCTCCTTACCTGTCAGTTTTAGACCAAGAATATCTGATGATGAGAAAGGATGTTGTGAATTATTTTTAGTTGTGTGCATATACATGGAGTGGAGTATGTCTTAAGGATTACTGTCATCTATCACCACAAACAATTTTAGTTCAATATCTCCAAACTTTGGGGTTGGTCTGTCCATAATTGTAGCACTTTGAGATTTTCATTAATGAAAAGTGCGTTATAAATTGAATTCATTATTATTATTATTATTATTATTATTATTATTATTATTATTATTATTATTATTATTATTATTATTATTATTATTATTGTGGCTGAGGTCGCTGAGGTAGTTAAAGAGGAACTAAACTCAAAATTAACTTTTTTTAGCTGATAAACCCCCTAGAATGTGTCTAAAATGTTGTATAGCACTATGTCTGTGTTAATTTGCATACATTTGTGCGTATTAGTTTAAATCGGCAATATTTGGGCAGCACGGTGGCACAACTGGTAGAGCTGCTGCCTCTCAGCGAGAAGGTTGCCGGTTCAAATCCCGGTCCGGGGCCTTTCTGGGTGGAGTTTGCATGTTCTCCCCGTGCATGCGTGGGTTTCCTCCGGGTACTCCGGTTTCCTCCCACAGACCAAAAAACATGCTTGTTAGGCTGATTGGTGACTCTAAATTGACCCTAGGTGTGAGTGTGAGAGTGGATGGTTGTTTGGTGTGAGTGAGACAGGTCCCTCTTGTAAATGAGTCCCCGTGACTCAACGAGGCTAGCCTGTATAAATAAAGGTTGAATGAATGAATGAATGAATTTGGTCTAAAAACGTGTTTACGGTAATCCTATGGGTTGAACAGAGGAATTGCACCTTAATTTTCTTATTGGTCTAGGATTCTCACTGTGACGTGTTTTCTCACTCTGTCGTCACAAAAGTGGTTCAAGCAGCCAATCCCCTGCAGAGATGGGAAGGTCCTCGCTGCAGTTCATACCTTATATGGAAGTGGTACATTGCACACCGGAAAAGTACTGCAACAAAGCATATTATAGTTTTTGGAATGGCACTAGTTATTAGTATATTTCAACTTATTTATTTTAAGAATACTTTTCACTTCATCAAAACTATTTGGTTGTAATTGTTTTCTTATTGTGCGATGGACAAGTGATGCATGAATGCCAAGTTGGGTTAGTGGTGGAGGTGCAGGTTTGGGATCTGGAAGACCCAGGTTCGATCCCCGGTCACAGAATACCTTGTGGAATTATTTTCATTTTTCTTTTAGGCCTTTTGTTTTGGATAGATCGGGTGAGAATAGATAAATACATCTACATAATTATTCTTTGTTGTTGCTTGCTGTAAGTTGTTTGCTAGAGTTTTAGTTTGTTTTAGTACGTTGCTAGAGGGGGCGTGAACGCAGCACATCCACCCACCTCCTCCCCTCTTTGTCTCTCGACACTCCCATTTTCATGAGAATTTTGAATCTGGTCTTGGGGCGGGGCTACCGTTTCACAGTGGGTTGAGTGCCTCTTTAAAAAGCTCCGAGGCGGCAGGGCTCCGGGAGTGGATGAGATTCATCCTGATTTCCTTAAGCCTCTGGATGTTGTGGAGCTGTCTTGGTTGACACACCTTTACAACATTGAGTGGACATCAGGGGCAGCGCCACTGGACTGGCAGAATGGGGTGGTGGTTTTGCTCTTCAAAAAAGGGGACTGAAGTGTGTGCTCCAATTATAGGGGCAAAACTATTTTTAGCCTCCCTGATAAGGTCTATTCAGGAGTAGTGGAGAAGCGAGTTCAATCAATGGGCAAACCTCAGATCCAAGAGGAACAATGTGGGTTCTGTCTTGGCCATGGAACACTGGCCCAGCTCATTACCCTCACTAGAGTCCTCGAGGGGTCATGGGAGATTGCCCATCAAGTCTAGATGTGTTTTGTGGACTTGGGGAAGGCATTTGACCATGTTCCTTGGGATTCACTGTGGGGGGATGCCCCATCTGTATGGGATTGGGGTTCCGTTACTACGAGCTGTTCGGTCCCTATACAAGAAGTGCAAGAGTTTGGTTTGCATTGCCGGTAGTATGTCAAACCCCTTCAGGGTTGGAGTTGGACTCAGCTAGGGCTGCCTTTTGTCACCGATTCTATTAATAACTTTTATGGACAGGATTTGCCAGTGCAGCCAGGGGCCAGAGGGATTCCATGGCCTCAGGATTCAATCTCTGCTCTTTGCAGATGATGTGGTCCTGTTGGTGTCATCATGAAGTGAACTCCTGCTCTCACTGGAGCAGTTCACATCCAAGTGTGAAGCAACTGGGATGAGAATCAACATCTCCAAATCTGAGGTCATGGTCCTCAGTCGGAAAAGGGTGGATTGCACTCTTGAGATCAAGAATGAGTTTCTGCCTCAAGTGAAGGAGTTCAAGTATCTCAGGGTTCTGTTCACGAGTGAGGGAAGAATGGAGTGTGAGGTTGACAGACGGATTTGTGCAGCATTTGCAGAACCTCTGCCGATCTGTTGTGGTGAAGAGGGAGCTGAGCTGTAAGATAAAGCTCTCTGTTTACCGATTGGTCTATGTTCCTATCCTCATCTATGGTTATGTACTCTAGGTAGTGACTGAAAGAATGAGATTGTGGATACAGGCGGTTGAAATGAGTTTCCTCTGTAGGGTAGCTAGACTCTCTCTTAGAGATAGAGTGAGAAGTTCAGTTATCTGGGATGTACTTGAAGTAGAACCGTTGCTCCTCCACATCGAAAGGAGCCAGTTGAGGTGGTTTGGTCATCTGATGAGGATGCTCCCGGGGCGCCTCCCTCGGCAACTTGGCGGAAACCCTGGGGAAGACCCGGGGCATGCTGGATAGACTATGTCTCTTGGTTGACCTAGGAATACCTTGGAGTCCTCCCAGAAGAGCTGAAAGAGGTAGTTGTGGAAAGAGATGTCTAGGTCTCCCTGCTCAAGCTGCTGAACCTGCAACCCAACTTCAGACTGAACTAAAGCAATTTTTTGTGTTGGCTAATGTTAATTAGCTGTGGTGGCCACCTTGAGTTGAGCTGACGCCAAAAGTTATTTAGTTCTATGTGTATAATCAAAGATTCCTTTTAAAAAGTTTGATTTAAATCCATTAATTGTTTCAAGTGATATTTACCCTATGCTACAGATAAACACACACACAGACAGTGGTAACTACATTATCACCTTTTACCCTCAGTGCTGGGCACCAATGATCTAGAACTGATTAACTGCTGGAGTGAGTCCAATTCAAGATGACTGCCACAGCTTATCAGTATTAGTAAAAACAACTAAGCTCAGTCTGTTTAACATGAGCTGAAGTCTAATGATGGTAGCTGACAGTTACCCACAGAACACAATCTGAGTGCAAACAGATTGTGTGAGATCCTGTTCAGCGCTGTTTTAAAGATTTTACAACATCTCTGCCATTTCTCATCTTAAGATCAAGGTCAAGTTCAAGGTCAAGGTTTTCTTTATTGTCATTTGCATCTCATGTGGTACATGTGATGGAACAAACTTGTGGACAGGGTCCCAGTTACATCCAACAAAAGTATGAAATGTAAATGAAAAACAGTAATAAGATCCAAGATATGAACTAAGAAATACACTAAACTAAAAATGTGCTAAACACTAATAGTGCAAAAACAATACACCAAACAACAGCAACATGAACATGTGTCTGAGTCTGTAAGATGACCTTCATATAAAACGTTGACATGGAAGATCTTGGCTAAATGCATCACTCCAAGAAATGCAGAACTTTAAATTGATTGAATGCTGTCAGCATTTAATCGTTTTCCTTTCATTAGTTCCTTCTGTATGTTTGGAGTTTTTTTTTATTTTTTATTTTTATTCTACATGCTTCAGCATACTTTTAGCTATTTCAAGTAACAAAACATTCGGTTTGTTTTGGGGAGATTATGGGCGGCCGTGGCGTAGTGGTAATGGCAGTCGTCTCCCGATCGGAAGGTTGGGGGTTCGAATCCCGGTTCCCCACACCATGTGTCGTTGTGTCCCTGGGCAAGACACTTAACCCTGAGTTTCTCCCGGTAGGACTGGAAAGCGCCTTGCAAGGCAGTCTGCCGCTACCGGTGTATGAATGTGTGTATGAATGGGTGGATGGTTGGTATTGTAAAGCGCTTTGGGGCCCCTCATAGGGGGCTGGAAAGTGCTACATAAATAAGCTCCATTATAGCTGGGATTTTTTTATATATATAATTTTTTAACTTATTGGAATTTTTTAATCTTTGCTTAATTTTTTGTTTGTTTACAGCAATAAATTTGGAATACTTCAGTTTCTTCAAAAATCATTCTCAGTTAAATCTATGTGAGAACACACTTCATTTTTAGCTGTGAATAATTTATATTTTAGCTTTTAATCTGCTGGTTTTCTATTTAGCTGTTGTTACATTTATTCTGTTGGGCTACACGTGACTTTTGCTTATTTCAGCTTTTTGCTGCTGTTCTGCTGCTTGAGCTTTCAGATTCTGATTTACTAATTTTACTTTATATTTACATTTTGTGGGCTTTAAAATGTATTATTTTCTAGTTTCATCTAGCTTTTGTTTCATTAGCTATAGCTTTTGCTTTAATTGTTTTAGCGTTGACAAATCAGTTTAATCTTTTTCAACAAATGATTCACCATTCAATAATAATAATAATAATAATAATAATAATAATAATATTAACAACAATAATAATAATAATAATAATAATGAAGGAGAAGAAACAAGAAGTGTTTATTTAATAAATATTTTAGTATCCCAAGCATCTTTAATGTGAGCAGTGAGGAAGGCACTGAGTCCAGGTCTGTGGCTCTGTAGTAAAGTGAAAAATGACCCTCTCACGTGCGTGTTGCCACTAACAGATAAGATTTGGTGCAGATTGGACCAGGCATTAGAAAGACCCACTCAGCCCCTGCAGGACGCGAGGCAGATAAAGTCACCTGTGACTCAGCACACATGGAGGGAGAGGAGATATTCATTCAACACAATCTTCCATGACGCACATCACTGCAGCAAAGACTGACTTTTGTTGTCATGACTTTTCACTGCACGATATATTTGAAGGATTTCTGCACGTCAGAAGAACAAGGTCTCAAAGAGCTTAAATACATTTCAAAACAACCGGCTCAGCACTGTGATGTGTGCTATTGCTTTTATTGCCATTTCAATTTACCATGGCAACGTAATTTGCAATCAAAGACACCATTTTTCTCAGAAAACAGAAAATTATAACTCAGTCAGTTTTAGAGACTTTGAGCTGAAATTTAGTTTGGTCAGCTGAGAGCAAGTTGTTCTTCATTTCTAATGCAAATCAAAAATCGAAAAAAGATTGAAGCCCTTAGCTTGATTCAAGATGGCTGCCACAGCCAATTCAACATAAGGAACACAACAATTGTTTGGACTGTGATATAAAAAAGAGGAATCATTATTTTCATTTAAGAAAAATATCAAGAATATTTTGTTGACAAGATATATATAAGTTAATTAATATCTATTGACTTTAATGAATAATTGTGACAATTTACATGTTTTTGTTGTATTATTTATGATTATTGCTTGAATTTGATTGTTCAAATTGATTTTGTTAAGAAGGGGCAGATATGATAAGATATCATTCTTCTTCTGCCGCCTTTCATTTTATATGTATTTTATTTAATTGTATCTGAAATTGTATTTGTGTTTTTTTTTTATTGAAATGAAATGAATAAACGTTTAAAACAAAACAAAACAAAAAATTGCTTTACCTCAGTCAAACGCACAAATACTGAGCTAACAACTGGTGTGGTAGTGACTGCGCATCGTCCCAACAGAAGATTCAAACACAACAACTTTTGGTGTCAACCCAGTCAGTCTGTTGGTAGGATAACTTATAAACCACTGGAAGGGTTTTAATGAAACAGAAAGTAATCACTGGATGTATCTACAACTGATTTATATTCAAGATGGCTGCCACAGCCAACTGGCTGGAAGACAGAAATGTCTTTGACTCAACTAATTTTAAAGATATTCATATAATTTCATGTGGTAGCTGTTGAGTCATTCTCATTACATTCTCTGAGCTCTGTCACTTCTCAGAAGATCTCACAATCAGACTGTGCATAAGTTTAAATCCAGGGTTTGTCCCAGACGACTACAGTATAACTTCATCATATCTCATCTTCAGATGATCTTAGTCAGTCTTCTAAACTTGGGCATGAGAGGCAGCAGCATTCCTTCAAGGACTCATAGGCTATAAGAAATGGTAACAAATGTTTTTATTTTACATTTGTAAAACTGTACAACACAGAAGAATATTAATTCCTCCTAATTATATATCAACATCAGACACCTGGCAGCTATTTTTCTGTTTGCCTGGCAAATTACATCAAAAATATAATCAGTGTTTTAATGTCAAATATGTGAGACATTTTTAACATAATTACAATAACCTGTTTGTGTCCCTGACATGATTTAAATGCAGAGAGAAAAAACTTGTGTTTTTTTGTGTTACAATGTTAGGTGTGGGAGGTGGGGTGAATATAGCTTTTTCATCCGCATTAAAAAAAAAAAATCCTTTCCAGTTTGATAAAACTGCTTTTCCAGCTCTTTAAGGTTTTAATTACTGTGTTAAAGAGATGACGCTCCACATTTATCAACCTGTTCACAGAAATCTGTGAAATCACAAGTCCTTTAATGGCACATCACTCAAAAATAGTCATTTTGTTCACTGGGGAATCATAATTCAGTATAGAGACGACTACTTTAAAGTCATAACTTAGCCATTTTGAAGTGGGTTTCTGAGTCAAAGTAATCAATAATATTTTACCTGCTGTACATACCTTTTCTAATGATCTCAGTTTGCACAAATACCGGTACATTTTAATGAATGCAGACAAGTCCAAAGCACATTGCTGCCACCTTAAAACAGAATTTCCAAAATTGCACAAGGATTCATGCAACATGATATGTTATGTTTGTTTATTTGTCATCTGCAGTTTAACACAAGGTCAACAGTGCAATGAAATGTTCAGGATGAAAAAAAAAAACTGATTTGACTTGCAAAAATACTAAAGCTTGCAATAAAAGTACAAAACAAAGTACCAAAAAGTTCAAAATAAATATAATACAGGTAGTCCTCGAGTTACAATGGAGTTCCGTTCCTACGTGGCGTTGTAAAGCGAATTTCGACGTAACTCGAAACATAAGTCCAAACGGCACCTTATAGAATAGAATAGAATCTTTATTGGCATTGTCATTGCACCAGAGTACAAAACATTGCACTTGACGCACACACCATCCTTGAGAGGGGACGTGTGCACAACAGCCGTAGCAGTAATAAAACTGTGCCGCAACAATCAGATATGGAATAGGGTAATCAGTGGTATTCAAAAAAGATTCTATCATATTTTGTCTTAGGACACTCTATGATACAGCCAAAAAAACTGTACCAGCAAGCACAATTAGGACAAATCACATTTATGCATTTTGAGGTTGAGGCAGTGAGATTTCTGTCTACGAGTCATTTCCAGATAGCAACAGTTCTGAGATGTAACCAGCCGGCCTCCGATAACGCTCACAGAAAAGTTCTCCGGGGGGGGGGGGGTAGCGATAGGTGCAGCTGTTGTCCTCAGTAAACACGTCTCAGGAGAAATTTGATATCCAACCTTTCCAAGGCAGTTTAGGGAAGTCAGATAAGGATGAAAAATGTTTTTCACTTCAGGCACACAGTGTAATTTCTACAGCCTTGAGTCCTGTAAGGGCGACTCTGATCCAAATAATAAGATCCAATTCGGGACTTTTTCCACTGATCCAAGCTATGGCCTCTCAGATGTTGACCAGAACAACGTCCAGAGTCCCAAGCCGTGCGGGTGATCTGTTCACCTTCCGGATCAGCTCGTAAACAGCTGATTTATCGAGGTCACGGCGCAGATCAGACTTCGGGTGCTCCAACATGGCATTAAGTCCTGCTGAGTCTCCCTCATTTGCCGATAGGCCAGTGCTCCACAAAACGCCAAAAAGCAAAGCGTTGCCATCATAATTCCAATTTAATCCAGATTCTTCACGTCCCCACAGAGCACAGAGAGCGAGACGCATCACCATTCCATCGGCTCCAGGAATCCATGGCGTATCCTCCCGGTCAGTCTGCGGGGATGGGCCGGCTCCCCCGTGCCTTGCATTTTGTTGAAATCTTGTCAATAGAATTGATTGCCCATACAACCCAATTCATCTTAATCTGCGTTTGAGGTGCTTCCTGAGGAGCTGCAGACAAGACAAGAAGCCGCGCAGGGGGGGGGGGAGTCGGGGAGGAAAGGAGCGAGAGAAAAAGCGACTGCCTCCTCCAGTTGCCAGAAGAATTAGCGCAGTACAGTACTGTATTTTACCAAGCACTTAGCCTATCCTAACACTGTACCCTACATACTTATCAAAAAACATACATTTCAGAGCCACAATGAAGGGAAAAAAGAGTTAATTTCCTACTCTGGAATGCTGGTGAAGCCATTTCCTCCGTGCCTCCCTCCCTCCTTGGGATTCTCCATTTGTGTACGTTGTAAAACCGCCGTCCATTAAACAGCTACTTTTCCACAGCTGTTGCCTGTTTCTGCCTGTCCAGCTTGCTCCAACAAGTGTTGTTTTGTTTTTTGAATGTCCAGAGGACCAGACTTAGCTTTTTTAGAGAGTACAGGCAGCTGTAGCCTCCACAGCTAGCAAAACAGGCAACCAGAAACTGCCAGAAACTGCGTAAATCAGCTTCAAAATAAAAAAATTCAAAATATATATATATTTTTTAATAGAGACGTCGAAACTCGAGACCGTCATAAGTCGAGGACTACCTGTATTTACAAGGTCCTAAAGAGAAATAGTAAACAACAACATGGTAGAATATCAAGTATTCAAGGTTCTTTATTTTTCGTACTCACCATGTAGAACATGAGGTAGAACAAAACTGTGTACACAGGGTCCCAGTTACATCCAACAAAAGTATAAAATGTAAATACCCTGATGCAGGCTCAGTAATCCAGGTAGAAAAATCAAAAAAAAAGAAGAAACGTTTCTACTGTTTTGTTTTGTTTTGTTTTTTGAATGTCCAGAGGACCAGACTTAGCTTTTTTAGATATAAAATGTAAAATAAAAACAGAGTGAGGAGTGAGAACTGAAAGGCTGTATGGACTTAATACTGAACACTTTTCTTTTTGCTCCCATTTTTCATGAGCTGGACTCACAGATCTAAGACTTTATCTACACAAAAGACCCTTTTCTCTCAAATATCTTTCACAAATTTGTATAAACATGTGTTAGTGAGAACTTCTCCTTTGCCAACACAATCCATCCACCTCACAGGTGTGGCATACCAAGATGCTGATTAGACAGCATGTGATTGTACAGGTGTGTCTTGGGCTGACCACAATAAAAGGCCACTCTAAAATGTTCAGTTTTATCACAGCACAATGCTACAGATGTTACAAGTTTTGAGGGAGCGTGCAGTTGGCATGCTGAAACATGACGTGATGGTCGTGGATGAATGACACAACAACGGCCCTCAGGATCTCATCGCTGTGTCTCTGTTCTTTCAAAATGCCACCAATAAAATTCACCCATTTGTTGTCTTTACTCCTGCCCGTACCATAACCCCACCACCACCATAGGCCACTTAATTCGCAATGGTGACATCAGTAAAGTGCTCACCCACTTGACTCCATATATGTCTGACATGTGCACTGTACAGTTAAAAATTGGATTCATCTATGAAGAGAACGCCTCTCCAACGTGCCATATGCCATAAAATGTGACCATGTGTCCACTCCAGTTGATTACAACGACAAACTGCAGACAGGTGGAGCCACCAATGAAGACAAAAAGCATGCAGACGAGCTTCCCTGAGACGGTTTCTGACAGTTTGTGCACACGTTCTTTGGTTATGTAAACCTATTGTTGCAGCAGCTGTCCGGGTGGCTGGTCTCAGACGATCTTGGAGATAAAGATGCTGAATGTGGAGGGACTGGGCTGGTGTGGTTGCACATGGTCTGTTGTTGCGAGGCTGGTTGGATGGCTTATAGAAATGAACGTTCAGTTCATGGGCAACAGAACATCCCTGCAGTCAGCATGCTAATTGCACATTCCCACAAAACCTTCGACATCTGCGGCACTGTGCTATGATAAAACTGCACAGTTCAGAGTGGCCTTTTATTGTGGTCAGCTGAGACTCACCTGTACAATAACCATGCTGTCTAATCAGCATCTTCATATGTCACACCTGGGAGGTGGATTGATTATCTCAGCAAATGAGAAGTGCTCATTAATACAGATTTACACAAAGTTGTGACCAACATTTAAGGAATGTCTTAGATCTTTGAGTTCAGCTCTTCAAAACTTGAGCTGTTGTTCAGTACCGGTATATATTTATTTGGGGGTAAGTTGTAAAGGCAACAGATCTCAAAATAAATCCCAGAGAGCCCTCTTTCCATGGATGCTCTCAGCTCCTAAACTGTTTTCAGTCCAGAGAAGAAATTTAAACCCTCCAGTGAGATCTAGGTCTGTGTGGTAATCTCAAAAACTCTCTCTAAACATGAAGCTTTTACAAATATTTTACATTATAGTCCTTCAGTTAAACAGAAACTGCATCCTGGGCCACCAAGAGGGTATTTAGAAGTCAAAGCTCAGTGTATTAAATGTGCTCTTATTGTGAAGGATTGAAATGAGTTCTGCTCTAGTAATGAATCGCACCTCAGGCAGGATAAAAACAAAACACTACACGTTATTTTGTAGTGAATTTAGTTAAATTAAACCCAAAAGCATGGGATACAATAATAACAAATGGAACAAACACATAGGGGTTCACTTTATGTTTTTTTTAACATTTCCATGATTATCTGTCAATAATATTTTCACTTTATTCTCAAAACTAAATAAAACCTTCTCCATTTTTTTCTGCTAAGTGTTTAAAACACAATCATAATGTTAGTGCTGTAAATAAACTGTTAGAAATAAACAGTTGAGAGATATAAATGTAAAGATCTGGGCATTTTTGCACGCATCATTTCCAGTTTAACATCTGTGTTTGACAAAAAAAAAAGATTATGTTGTGCATTTTTTAATGTTTGTATTTTTTCTCTCTCTTTGTCCTTCCTGCTGCCTGAAACAACAGATCACTTGGGCATCGAGTTCATGGGTAAGGAAACCTTTTTGACTGTTAACATCACAATGTTTGCAGTTGGCGCCACGCTGTGAATGTTTACATGCAGAACAAACATCAGAGAGAACATTTTTGCATGCATACGTTTTTATTTAATTTAACACAGAAACAGACACACTGAAATATCTTAAAAGTACTTCTGCATGAACACGCTTGCATGCTACATCTGCAAAACCTCTAAATATGCACTATTACCGATCATTTTCTGGTCACTTTTGTTTGAAGCCAAGACTATAATTTGCTTGAAATATGCATTTTTTTTTCTCAAATTCTCTTTATCTTAGCTTTCTATCAGAGTTCAGCTTTTAATGGTTATTTTGCTTGTTAGTAGTTTAAAGTGAACTTTCTTTTTCGTAACTTTCCATTAAAGGGATCACCACCAGTGGTAGTTCTGCCACATCAATGACAGAAACATCAGCAGAAATAGGGCCAGAATGCCCGCATTTTTATATATAATTAGTTCATGTGTTGTAAAAGATTAGAGGGCAAGAGCTATTTGTTAGCTGCACTGCTTTCTATGCTTTGCTAATTGCAGGTCCCAATTAAAAGTGTGTTTGAGTGGATTCCAAATTCGATCAACATTAGATTTGCTGACTGAAGCCAATAGATTTTTTTCATGAACGTATATTTTATTAACATGGTTTATTTTATTTTTTTCAAGTGGTAGGATTGACCAAGTGTTTTTGATTTCCTGTTCAGCAGGATTGTTGTCTTGGCGATCATTGAGGCAAGGACATTTCCTTTTGTGAGTTGCTAATTTGTGTATTAGAAATATTTCAAACAGAGTGTAGTTGAGAGTCGAATGCTGCAGCAAAACATCAAAGAAATGTGGTCAATTATGTCATTTCAGGTTTTTATTACTGGTGTGCAATGCCATGTAGCATGCAAATAAAGTCTGTGACAGTCTGTGTACAATGCAAGCGAATGATTAATTATCTAATCCTATTTAAAACATATTGTTTCCCTTAAAGTGCACTTTGTGCATCGTTCTGTATTGTCTCTATGTAAATGCTGTCCACGAATGTATTTATGTATATTTTCTTTCTGAGCTGTTTCTATCCCCATGCCCTCGTTCTCCCTCTTGCACTATTTCACTTTCTTTCACCCACAACTGCTTATGAGGTGTCCCTTCAGAATACCAATGTGCCGCAGTCTCCTTGGAAACAGTGAGAACAGAGAGGCAGGCGGTGTGCAGCGAGGGGCGTTGCTGTTACCAAATTAATTCCTTATTAATACATGTGTGCACAATAACAGAAAAAAACTATCAGATGGGTGATTCTGAAGTCCGTCGTTTCTTCAAAAATTGTTGGTAGGGTGAGACTTCCTATTGGGGTGTCTTGAACGTTTGTGTGTTTTCCCAGGCACATGCCTGTGGGCTGAGATGGGAGGATGCCAGCAGCTCTCGTGTTCTTGGCTCTCCTCACAAGCTGCCTGTCAGATATCATGGCTAATTAGGAGCACTAGTTAACGACATGGCTGCTTGTTGTTAACTAAAGCTGCTCGCTCTCTCACTAGGCATCATTTGGACATTTTTCCACAAAATCAGAGCAAAACCCGTTCACACGTTTAGCTGAAGAGCAGGCTGATGAAGGCTAATGTGGAGCATTGGTATTTTTCTTTATAATACCTGTGTGTGTGTGTTTGTGTGTGTTTATGGGTGGGTGTTTGCACGTACAGTTAGAAAAATATACCATGAACTACTAAGTGCATTGAACTCACAGAAAGTATTATTTTGGTTAACATCCTCTACAAATTAATTTTTGGATTTGCATGATTAAAAAAAGTTCCTTTCAGACACAAAAATGGTTATAACAGTCACTTTTTGACATATTACACTAAAATATGGAGTGCTAGTTGATGGAGCTGATCTCTAGTTTATGTTCTGAGTGCTAAATGCTAGTAAAATATCTGTTTTTAAACATGTACAACAAACTACTGGAACAAGTCCTGTTTCCTAGCAAAATAACTTTAACCACTGAATGAATTTTTAATGAATCTTTCACAAAGTAACCATTGAGACATTTACAAGTGATTACCTTTTTGACTCAACCTAATTACAGGTGGTCCCCGACTTACGAACGAGTTCCGTTCCTGCGGCCCGTTTGTAACATGCAATTGCCATAAGTCGGGGACCACCCGAGCCGCCACTTATACACGTACATGTACGGTACAAAACAGTTACCAAGCACTTCGCCTATCCTAACACAGTACCCTACATAATTATCAAAAAAAAACACATACAGTACATTTACAGACATACAGTAATTAAATAAAAAAATACAATTTCTTACTGTGAGCTGGTCTCCGCCGCCCGTTCAGCTCTGTGTCCCCGGTGGGGCCGCGTTAGCATTTTAGCCCCTCGTTAGCTCGGTGTTGTCCCTCTAAAAGGCTGCGCAGCTGTTTATCTGTATTTTAGCATGTTAGCTCGGTGTTCATCCAACATCTGAGGCTACCAGGCGGACATCGAGGCGAGCTCCAGGCTGCAGCAGGCGTCTCCGCTGCCCATTGAGTCCATGTCCCCGGAGAGGCTAGCGTTAGCAT
>JBBPBX010053910.1:0-17123 GCA_038048925.1 Garcialebias charrua
GACCTCTGGGGCAAATCCGACCATGTAGGAACTGAAATGATCATCAACAAGGCTGGAAGGTGAAAAGGAAATGTTTTTCATCAATACATGTAATCAGTTACTGAATGGACGAATAAAAAATAAAAAAAATCTCCCCAGTCTGTGCGCGTGCATGCAGGCCTCTGAGCAAAGACTTTTGTGTGGCCTACTTTTTATATATATACCGGGTATATATATAATTTGTGGAGCGTTGGTCCTAGGACATGTCACAGCTAATGCACCTTTTTGCTTCATCTTAATTATTTTGCATTGCTGAATAATCTTTTGTTTTTGTCCTCAGCAAGTGCAGCGCCTCAACCCAAGGACCTGTCAACGCCCAGTGAGTACCGGTATACATTACACTTTAAACCATTGTTTATTTTTATCAGGCCTTGCAAAATAATTTTTATTTTATTTTATTTTTTTCATGGAAAACCGATGCCACTTCCAGATCAGAAATTGGAAGATGGGCATTCCCATTGCCTCAGGATGGTAAGTATTGAACAGTTAGCAGTGAGACACTTGGAAAAAAATGATCAACCACAGCCACCTTGCTGTTGGAGAGATTATAATCAAGAAATGTGTGTTTTTGTTTTATTTTTCCCCCCAGTGTTTCAGCGTATTCAACTTCTTTGACCTCGGCGATCGCCTACACCGTGTACATCCCACCTTTTCAGCTGTGCCAAAGAGGATAGAGACCATGGAGGATTTTGTGAGAGAGGAGCACCTCGTGACTCCAAATTTGCTACCCTGGTAGGTTTTACAAGTCTGGAGGAAAGCCGAGCATAACGCAGTACTGTACAACCAAACACTTGGAAGTGTCAGTGAACTGTATCATGGATTTATTTCAACAGGTTCTGCAGATTTCCAGAATTGGAGGAAGCACACCAAGGACTTTGTCTACAAATTTCTTGATAGGTATGTATCAACACACGCTCACCCACCCACTAACCATCTGAACTAAATATTTTACTTGCAAGTTCAGTATTTAGTTTTGTAAACTAAGTATTTAGCTATCAAATTAAATATTTAATTTAGAACGACGTGTATTAATAACATGGTTGAAATATGACTGGAAAATTTTGTTTTCTCTAAACTAAAATATTGCTGTTGATTTTTGTAACTTTGCTAATGGCACCCCATAGATATGAAAATGTTTGGCAACTCGAGTGCGTTTTGCAGCAATTTTTTAACTGATGTGCTCAAATTTGGCAGCACGATGTCTCAGTGGTTAGCACTGTTGTCTCACATCAAGAAGGTCCTGGGTTCTATCCCCGGTTGGACCTGGAGTGTTTCTGTGTGGTGTTTGCATGTTCTTCTCGTGCTTGCGTGGGTTTTATCAGAGTACTCCGGTTTCCTCCAACAGATCCAAAACATGCATGTTCGGCCTTCAGGTCCAGGCCTCCCTTGAAAAAGAGATCTGTGATCTCTATGGGATTTGCCTGCTTAAATAAAGGTTAATAAATAATAATGTGTGTTAGTGTGTTAACTAGTGTTATAAGTGATTGGCAAAAACAAAAATTCAAAGCCACCTATCAACATATGATTGTACAGCCACACTTCCAGGCTGTCATATTGTTAAGTTTGCAGATGATACAGCGGTGGTGGGATGCATCACAAACAATGATGAGTCCAGCTACAGACAGGAGGTGGAACATCTGGAGAGCTGGTGCAAAGAGAATAATCTTCACATGAATGTGAAGAAGACGAAGGAGATGATTGATTGATTGATGTTTATTCATTCATTTTAAAAGAACAATACAAGACAGTTTCATCAGATACAAGAATACAAGTTGGATAAAATGAAGGGAGCAGAAAGAAGATGAAATCTTATTATATCTGCCCCTTATTTCACAGTTTGTTCAACCAATGATAACCTTCAAGTAACATCACAGAATGAATAATTCTACTTATTTTTCTAACTGTAATACATAAACTAGATCACAAAATGAATAATTCTACTTAATTTTTCTAACTGATACACAAACTACATCACAAAATGAATAATTCTTTTTCTAACTAATACACAATAGCAAAATGAATAATTCTTTTTCTAACTAATACACAAACTATATCATACTTAATTTTTTTTATTTTTTTTTATTTTTTTTATACTAATGATGAGATGATTGTGGACTTCAGAAGGAACAAACACACCCACGCCCCACTGAAAATAGGTGGGTCTGCAGTGGAAGTGGTCTCCAGCTACAAATACTTGGGTGTACACTTGAATGATAATCTCAGCTGGAGCAACAACACCACCAGCCTGATCAAGAAAGGTCATCAGAGACTCTACTTCCTCAGACGACTGAGACGTGCTGGTCTGAGCAGCTCAGTTCTCACCTCGTTCTACAGGTGTGCAGTGGAGAGCATCCTGTGCTCCAGCATCAACGTGTGGCATGGAGGCTGCACAGTTGAAGAGAGGAAAGCTCTGCAGAGAGTGGTGAAGGCTGCACAGAAGTCTGTTGGAGTCAGTCTCCCCACCATCACAGACATTTACACCTCCAGATGCAGGAAAAGAGCCACCTGCATCATGAAAGACCTCACTCATCCAGCACACTCACTCTTTGCCCCACTCCCCTCAGGACGGAGGTTGAGGAGCATCAAGTGTAGAACCACTAGACTGAGGAACAGCTTCTACCCTGAGGCTGTTAGACTCATGAATAAATAAAATAAAATAAAAAATAAACACTGCAAAATATCACATCATGCTGATGCTGATCTGTTTTCTTGTTGCTGTGTTCATCTGTGTTCATCTGTGACCATCTGCTCATACAAACTCATGTTCGTGCTGCTGTTTATTCCCACTATATTAGGCTTAGTGTATTACTAGTTGATGTTTTTCTAGTTAATTCTAGATGTTATTACTGTTTTTCTCTTGCATTTGTTGTTGGATGTAACTGGGACCCCGTGTACATAATCTCGTTTTCATCACATGTACCACATGCGGTGCAAATGACAATAAAGACTCTCTGACTCTGACATTTGCTGGGATGGATGTTTTTATTTATTTATTTATTAATCAGGGAGATCCCAGCAAGACACTGCATTTTCCAGATTGCCTTTGCATATTGCTAATTACTTTTTGTTTTTGTTTGTTTTTTTGCAAATGCAGATGGAATCATGAATGGAGATTCTGCAGCAACAGGATTTTATAAGGACTCATGCTGCAGAGCATTTAAAACATGCAAAGGAGGACATGGGCTCACACTGGACAATTAACACAACTGGTAGAGCTGCTGCCTCTCAGCGAGCAGGTCCCCGGTTCAAATCCCGGTCCGGGGGCCTTTCTGGGTAGAGTTTGCATGTTCTCTCCGTGCATGCATGGGTTTTCTCCGGGTGCTCCAGTTTCCTCCAACAGTCCAAAAACATGCATGTTAGACTGATGGTGACTCTATGACCTTGGGTGTGAGTGAGACAGGTCTCTCTTGTAAATGAGTCCCTGTGGCTCAACGAGGCTAGCCTGTATAAATAAAGGTTGAATGAAAAAATGTGCCACAAAGAAGTGGAGGTGGGGCTTTCACACTGGACATTTAATGCACCACGAAGAAGTGGACACTGGACATTTAATGCACCACAAAGAAATGGACACTGGACATTTAATGCACCACAAAGAGGTGGAGGACATAGGGTCACACAGGACATTTAAAACGTGCCACATAGAAGTGGAGGATACGGGCTCACACAGAACTGAGGAACACATTTTTGGGGGGGAGATGCAAATAGGTGCTGGGCATAAAATTAGAATATTGTGAAAAAGTTATTTATTTCAGTAATTCCATTCAAAAAGTAAAACTTCTATACAGTATTACTGTATATTCATTCACAAATAATCTTAATGCTGATGATTATAACTGACAACTAATGAAAACTCCAAATTCATTATAAGTAAATTACATTACTTGAGATCAATTAAAAAATGATTTTTATAGATGTTGGCCAACTGAAAAGTATTAACATGGTAGCATGGTCCTTAGCCCCAACTATTGAAAGATGTACATATTGTACATTTCATGTTCATACATCTCAGTTGGCCAACATTTATAAAAATACTTTATTTTTATTGAGCTCAAGTAGTAGTCTAATTTTCTGAGATACTGAATTTAGGGTTGTCATTGGTTGTCAGTTTTAATCAACATTAAAATAAATAAACATTTGAAATATATCAGTCTGTGTGTAATGAATGTTTCACTTTTTGAATGGAATTCCTGAAATAAAACAACTTATTTAAAATATTATGACCAGCACACTTTGTACAGATTATTTTTGTGGTGAGGGGACTGTAATTGTATACAGCTTTTTTATTTATCTTGTTCCTGCCTGCTATATCAAAAAGAAAAATGAAGGCATGTTAAAAAAAAATTGTTAAGTACAGACCAAAAATGAAGGCATGTTAAAAAATTATTATTGTTTATGTTAAGTACGGCCAAAGAATGAAGGCATTTAAAAAAAAAAAATATGTGAAGTACAGACCCAAGTGAGCTGTGTACTTTTATAGATTTGTTTGTGTATTTTGTGTTGCCACCAGTTGATAAGTTCCGTAATGTAAAGCTTTTTTTTTAAGTTACCAAAGGTGGAATTCTCAATTTTATGTGTTATGCTGTTCCTTTAAATTGTGTTAAATAAACAGGATAAAGGTAAAATTTATGGAGTGATTTGTAAAACTTAATCCAACTGTTTGTAGGATTTTAAAGCTGCGGATGGTCAAAGTATTTCCCTAGATTTGTTTGCCTCAACGCAATTTTAAAGTAGATTCATTATACTTTTTATATGCATAGCATGAACAAGCAGCATGTAAAGTGACTAAAATAAGTTAAATATAATAGCCTAATTAGAATAAGCTAAATACAGTAAGTTATTGACGTCAGATAGACGTCTAATGTAGACGCCTTTTAGACGTCAGGAATATAGACGTCTAATGTAGACGCCTTTTAGACGTCAGGAATATAGACGTCTTTTAGACGTCGGGGAAAAGACGTCATCTGGCGTAACGTTTTCGACCTTCCAGGGACCTGATTTCGACGTCCAGAAATGACCTGAAAAAGACGTCGTATAGACGTCACCTTGCTCAGTGGGTAGCACAGCGAGATCTCCAACAAACACAGCTGAGTTTGTAGTTCGTAGAGACCTTAGCTTTCGTCTTGGGACTTGCACATCATGGTCTGGCACAAGAGGCACCTAAAAACATATGAATGTCATTATCCATTCCAAATAATGATTACACATTTACAGTACCGTATTTGGAAATATAAAGTATATATTCATCAATGCATTGAATATGTCTAAGCCTATATTCTATTGATTTATACCATCATCTGGGGGCATAATTTTATTTCCGAATTATCCATCATTAATGGCATTTTCTTTCTAGTTTGTGTGTAATCAAAAGTTGTAGAAGGAAATTGTATTTCAAATTATTCTCTACATGGATCAATAACATACAGTATCCATGCATTCAGAGGTTATTACCATGTCATCCGGGTCAGACAGCACTTGAAGATACGGAGCAACTGGTGACTGTACAGATGGTGTGGGTGTTGACTGGTTGGATGCAGGAGCTGAGATCTGACTGAGCACATCTTTCAGCTGTTTCACAACAGCTGGAAGCTCTGTAAAAAAACATAAAAACAGGGGACAAAGGAACAAAAACTGTCACTACTGTGTTTTGAGACCATTAAAAATAAAGATTACATTAGTCATTTGTGCATTGAAGAGCTGAACTAATTAAGGAGGAACAGGAAGTAGGAGGACATTGAATAAGGCAAATAGAACATTCAACCAAGGTGTTCTCCATTTTCCACAGTTTTAAAAAAGTCTTATCATTCACTTAAATTACTTTCAAGAAATTACCTCTCATGGCATCTAACATTTCATCCACACGGTCGTCTCTTAATTTCTGCCTGAAGCCTTTCTATTTTGTCCTGTGCCACACTCCAGCTTCTGGGCAGCTGCTCCTCGTCTGATGATGCCTCATTGGAGTTACTGGTACACATCTACAGGACAAAACAACAAACAACAACAACAAAACAACAACAAAAAGAATCATGTGGCAGCACAACTCACACAGGTTATTGCATCAACTCAAAGTTAAAATATAGTTAATATAGTTAATTTTTTTTACCTCTGAAGTCTTGTTTTCCAGTTGCCTCTTCAGCTCATTTATCATACGGTTTGCCGATTCTGTTTCTGTACTGGTTGCTCTTATTTTTTTCTGTCAAAATTAGAATTTATTTTAGATTTGTATTTTCACTGCACTTTTTCTACTTCAGTTCTGAAACAGAATATTTATTGATGAAGCTACCTTCTTTGGTTGAACTTCATGATCTTCCTGTTCCACATCTTTCCACTTGTTGTTTGGCTTACACTTTCTCTTTGGTGTTTCTTGCCAGATATCTTCCCTCTTCTACAAATGCTTGTCTCTTCTTGCAGAGATCACTGTAGTTATCTGTGTAACAAACATCACATTAAAAAAAGCTTGACTGACAAATTCCAAAAGCGATACCGAACACATGCAAGAGGAAAAAAAGTGCTATCAAGAAAGCAGACATTCCACAACTTACCACCAAACAATAAAACCTTTGCTGGAAAATAGGCAGGAGGATCTGACTTTTTTCTGCCTTCATTTTACGTCCATCCATCCATCTTCATCTTCCAAATCAGGGCACTGAGTTATTGATTTTGGACATTGTCGCTGGTCCTCAGTAATCCACAAAGTCTTCCCAACTTCCACAGTCTTGTCCTTGAAGTAATAAATGGCAAATGCCATTTTGTGAAGCCAATCCTAAAAACGCTTTTTCCGACGATGAGACTTGTTTGTTTGTTTGTCCTCCTCGCTGTGAGAAAAAGAAGACGCAGGAAAATGTGCGGGAAATTTGAAATTTGGTTCCCTATTGGCTGCCGGGGAGGGAGGCGGTCACATGAACGAGAAGTGAAAGTTAAAGTCACGCGATATTTTAAAACCGAGAACAACAAAGAAGGTAGCTGTTAGCTCATCGGAAATAACATGGCGAAACGTCGAGGACCTTATCAAAGATATTTGGAGGATTACAAAGCAGAAATTCCAAGAAGTACCAGGCACAGATGGAAATAAAAAGTAAGTATCAGAATGAAGTCTGCAACGATTTCATGTTTAATGTTTACGATCATAACACATCACCAGCAGCCTATAGCTGAGCTAGCTAGCTAGCTAGGCTGCTGTGAGGTTAGAGAGTTTCACATGTCTAATGCATTAGTGTTCATTTGCACTTTTTTTGCACTTTTATATCGTTTTGCCGGTTTAATAATAATAATAAAAAAAGATTTAAAAATAAAAAGAACACTTGTCTGAAAATGTCAGGCTGAAATACAATATTTTTAAGCTATTTTTTTATTTTATTTTTTTCCCCCTGGTAACTTGTCTTTTTTTATTTCATTGTGTAAGAAATAACAGCATAACAAGTTATGCTGTTATTTCTTGTGGTGTTTGTTATATTTGCTTCATTAAAAAAAAAGAAGAAAGACAAATACCTGCATTAGGTTCAGCTCTCAGCTGCAGAGGAGGAGGAAGCTGGAGGATGAAATGTTGATTCTTAAATTTGTGTTACTATACTGTATATTTTTATAAAACTAATCGCAAATTAAAGTCAGTCTGCATTAGTACATGTGTTTAGAATTTCACGTCCCATAACGTTTTATCTGTCTCAAAAGGAATAATTTTAAATGCAAAATAGTTTAATGATTTCTCAGTTTGTTGCTGTATTTAGTGCATTATTTTCTTATCAGCTGGCCAATATTTTGGTGTGGGAAGAATAACGGAAATAATTTTTATTATTCATTTTAGTTTCTTTGTTTTCTTGTTTCTATGTTAAAAGTGCATTCAATATGCTCATGGACAATAAAATGATTAGAGTTATAACTGATGTTAACACTTTACCTGTGCAGAACTACAGGACAACATGCAAGATCTCAGGGATCAGTCGTTTGCTTCCCACAGAGATGTTAGAGACGGAAGGTCCTCCACTCAGCAGGTAATGATGACATGAGCATGGTTTATATTTTGAGTAGTTGATGGAAACTTTGTCTCCTGCTGATGTTAATAGATACAAAACTGAACTTGAAAGTGTAACTGTTAGATTTTGACCAAACCTTGATTTTGTGGTCTCCAAGAACAACACAAATATATGCTTGTAGTACGGTACGGTACATGCATTTCCTTTCATATCCACCACTACACTAATAATAGCATTTTTACTTTGACACTACTGCCTCACTTTCTGTAATGTTATCCTCAGCAGAGTTGGTCTGAAGCAAAACCGTTTTTTCCACTCTGTACCGACCTATTCAGCATGCAAGATTGAGCCAAAGCTCTTTTGTTTATATATACTGTATATATATATGAATATATATGATGTGTGTGTGTATACATATATTTATCTGGATATACACAGAGAGAGGGTTGATACTTTGTCCCACAGGACTTGATATAGCACTGATATAGACTTGTTCATCCCAAAGATCCAGTCCCCCGGCACAAACAGCAATATTGTGTATGCTGTTCAGTGTCAGGAGGGCTGTGATCAGTCTTATATCAGGGAAACTAAACAGCCACTGGCCAAAAGGATGGCCCAGCACAGAAGATCAACATCATCAGGTCAGGACTCTGCAGTCTACACTCATCTCCAGGCCAGCGGTCACTCTTTCAGGGATGAAGATGTTCACATCCTTGATAGAGAGGAACAATGGTTTGAGAGAGGAGTAAAGGAGGCCATCTTTGTGAAAAGAAACCGTCCATCATTAAACAGAGGTGGAGGCCTCCGGGCTCAACTGTCCCCCTCTTACAATGCTGTTATTGCTAGTATCAGGGTTGCCAGATCTCCAGACTGAAAGAAGCGATCAGCTCCTTCAAAACAAGCACAAACAAGCGACTCGCTCTTTCAAAAAAAAAAGCCCAAAAAAAGCCCAGCTGGCAACCCATCCCATCCATCCATCCATTTTCTTCCGCTTATCTGGGGTCGGGTCGCGGGGGTAGCAGCCTAAGTAGGGAGACCCAGACTTCCCTCTCCCCAGCCACTTGGAGCAGCTCCTCTGGGGGAATCCCAAGGCGTTCCCAGGCCAGCCGAGAAACATAGTCCCTCCAGCGTGTCCTGGGTCTTCCTCTGGGTCTCCTCCGGATGGGACATGCCCGGAACACCTCACCAGGGAGGCGTCCAGGAGGCATCCTAACCAGATGCAACCCATCCCATTGTGTAAAAAAGGCCGTTTTAAACAGCTTATTTGTGATCCATTTTGTCCTTCTATTGTCAATCTGTAGAATGCCAGTCATGATGACTTCAACACAGATTGTCACATGAGTAACACTTCGACAAGTGGAGAGGAAGACATCAATTCCAGCAGTGACAATGAAGATGAGCCCCACACTGAGAATCCTACCATAAGCATGTGGGATGTGGACAATTCTGAGGTAAATGCACTGTTGCAAGTTGAGGTTCATATGTATTTTCTATATTCATTTGTCTCCTCCTTAATGCAGTCTTTTCTTCCAACCTGTAGAATGAAGAAGCCCTGTCATATTCTGATGAAGACTTGACTGATGCTGCTAATAATCAAGATGAAAAACATGCTGATGATGATGTGATGGAGGGGAATACAACTAGAGAAAACACTGCAGAACTTCCAGTGGTATGTAGACAGTAGTTCAATAAAATTTGTAGTACCATAGTTGTTGTGGGTTCTTCTTCTTCTTCTTCTTTCGGCTTTTCCCTTTTCAGGGGTCGCCACAGCGAGTCATCCTCCTCCACCTCACTCTGTCTTCTGCATCCTCTGTCCTCACTCCAACTACCTTCATGTCCTCTCTAACTGCATCCATATATCTCCTCTTTGGTCTCCCTCTTTGTCTTTTTCCTGGCAGCTGCATTTCTAACATCCTTCTACCAATATACCCACTGTCCCTCCTCTGGACATGTCCAAACCATCTCAGTCTGGCCTCCCTAACTTTATCTCCCAGTTGTTCAACATGTGCTGTACCTCTGATGATCTCATTCCTGATCTTATCCATCCTTGTCACTCCTAAGGAGAACCTCAGCATCTTCATTTCTGCCACTTCCAGTTCTTTCTCCTGTCTTTTTGTCAATGCCACTGTCTCCAGACCATACAACATAGCTGGTCTCACCACTGTCTTGTAAACTTTTCCTTTGACCTTTGCTGACACCTTTTTGTCACAAATCACTCCTGAAACTTTTCTCCATCCACTCCATCCTGCCTGGACTCTCTTTTTCACCTCTTTACCACATTCCCCATTTTCCTGTACAGTGGACCCCAAGTACTTGAAGTCCTGCACCTTTGTGACCTCTGCTCCTTGTAGCCTCACTGTTCCACTGGCCTCCCTCTCATTCACACACATGTACTCTGTCTTACTACGACTGACTTTCATTCCTCTTCTTTCAAGAGCATACCTCCACCTCTCCAAGTTCTCTTCCACTTGTTCCCTGTTCTCACCACAGATCACAATGTCATCTGCAAACATCATAGTCCATGGGGATTCCTGCCTGACCTCATCTGTTAGTCGGTCCATCACCAGAGCAAACAAGAAGGGGCTCAGAGCCGATCCTTGATGCAATCCCACCTCCACCTTGAAGGTATCTGTCACTCCTACAGCACATCTCACCACTGTCCTGCTGTCCTCATACATGTCCTGTACCAGTCTAACATACTTTTCTGCCACTCCAGATTTCCTCATGCAATACCACACCTCTTCTCTTGGCACCCTGTCATATGCTTTTTCTAAATCCACAAACACACAATGGAGTTCTTTCTGACCCTCTCTGTACTTCTCTATCAACATCCTCAAAGCAAAGATGGCATCTGTGGTGCTCTTTCTTGGCATGAAACCATACTGCTGCTCACAGATAGTTACATCTTGTCTAAGTCTTGCTTCCACAACTCTCTCCCAGATCTTCATTGTGTGGCTCATCAACTTAATTCCCCTGTAGTTGCTACAACTCTGTACATCACCCTTGTTCTTAAAAATGGGAACCAGCACACTTCTTCTCCATTCCTCAGGCATTTTCTCACCCTCAAATATTCCATTAAATATTTGAGTCAAAAACCTCACTGCCATCTCTCCGAGACATTTCCAAACCTCCACTGGTATGTCATCAGGTCCTACTGCCTTCCCCTTCTTCATTCTTTTCAGAGCTTTCCGGACTTCACCCTCACTAATCTTTCCCACTTCCTGGTCCACAGTTTCTATTACCTCCACTCTTCTTTCTCTTTCATTCTCTTCATTCATTAGCTCCTCAAAGTAATCCTTCCATCTTCCCATCACACACTCCTCACTTGTTAGAACATTCCCATTCCCATCTTTAATAAGCCTAACCTGCTGCACATCCTTTCCAGCCTGATCCCTCTGTCTTGCCAATCGGTACAAGTCCTTCTCGCCCTCTTTAGTGTCCAGTCTCCCATATAACTCATTGTACGCCCTCTGCTTTGCCTTAGCTACTTCCCTCTTTGCTCTATGTCCCATCTCCTTATATTCCTGTCTCCTCTCTTCAGTCCTCTCACTGTCATATTTCTTCTTGGCTAATCTCTTTCTTTGAATGGCGTCCTGCACTTCACTATTCCACCACCAGGTTTCCTTATCATCCATTCTCTGTCCAGATGACACACCAAGTACCTTCCTACCTGTCTCTCTAATTACTGTTGCTGTAGTAGCCCAGTCACTTGGAAGCTCTTTCTTACCACCCAGAGCCTTTAACAGCTCGTCTCTGAATTTCTCACAACATTCTTCCTTCTTTAGCTTCCACCATTTGGTCTTCTTCTCTGATTTTACTCTTTTTCTCTTCTTCGCAACAACAGTCATTCTACACACAACCATCCGATGCTGTCTGGCCACACTCTCCCCTGCCACAACCTTACAGTCTCCAATCTCCTTCAGGTTTCCTCTTCTACACAGAATGTAGTCGATCTGCGTACTCCTTCCTCCACTCTTATAGGTCACTCTATGTTCCTCCCTCTTTTGGAAATAGGTATTGACTATAGCCATTTCCATTCTCTTGGCAAAATCCACCACCATCTGTCCTTCCTGGTTTCTTTCCTTGACACCAAACCTACCCATCACTTCCTCATCCCCTCTGTTTCCTTCACCAACATGTCCATTCAGGTCTGCTCCAATCACCACTCTTTCCTCCCTGGGAATACTCTCTATCACTTCATCCAAATCTTTCCAAAATTTATCTTTCTCCTCCTCATCACATCCAACCTGTGGAGCATAACCACTTACTATGTTTAGCATCAGACCTTCTACTTCTACCTTTAGACACATCACCCTATCTGACACTCTCTTCACCTCTACTACATTCTTTGCCAACTCCTCCTTCAGGACCACCCCTACTCCATTTCTCTTTCTATCCACACCATGGTAAAACAGTTTGAACCCTGCTCCAATACTGCGAGCCTTGCTGCCCTTCCACTTGGTCTCTTGGACACATAAAACATCTACCTTTCTTCTCTGCATCATGTCAGCCAGCTCTCTACCTTTGCCTGTCATTGTCCCCACATTTAGAGTTGCAACCCTCAGTCCTACATTCTTCACTTTCCTCCTCTCCCTCTGTCTCCTGACACGTTTTCCTCCTCGGCGTCTTCGACTAACAGTAGTACAATTTCCGCCGGCACCCTGTTTGTCAACAGCACCGGTGGCGGACGTTGTTAACCCGGGCCTCGACCGATCCGGTATGGTTTCACTTTGATGAACTCGCATTATGGTTTTGGCAAGTGTTTTACGTCGGATGCCATTCCTGACACAACCCTCACCATTTACCCGGGCTTGGGACCGGCACAAGAGATACACTGGCTTGTGCTCCCTAGTGGCATTTAGACACAATACTACTACAGCTTGTAAATTAGAATAATAACAATAATATAATAGAAATAAGTTTATACCCAAATGCAGGGCATTGTGACAGCATGTAGCACAAGTAAGGCAGCAGTTTGAAAAAATAGGAAAATTCAAATACTGTAGCCACTGTTGAACTCAAGCCACACAAAGACGTTTTTCTATATTTTTAGTCCAAATATTGTAGATTTATACAATTTTAAATGGAAATTTCAAATTTAGCTCAGAAATAGAAAGGTATAACAAGTGTAATATGTTAAACAACAAGACTGCAAAACCCCTTTTTAAATTAATTTTTGTAAACTTTAGGAAAATCAATATTTAGCCAATGCACCATGATGTGAGTTATAAGGTGAAAAATACTTTATGCTAGACTGACATTATTCATTAAGTTTGCTTTACATTTATACATGTTTTTTTTTCATATATTTTTTCCTATAGGGCAGTGAAGACCAAGCAGATGGTGACAAGCCCCTGTATCCTGGTGCACCTGTTTCAAAGGGAGAAAGTTTATTGATGCTCATGTCGTATGTGCTGCGGAACAATTTAACAGGCAAAGCACTAACTCATTTACTGGAAATGTTCAACCTAATGTTTCCAGGTCTGATTCCACCCTCGCATTACCTTTTCCACAAAGAATTTGGAGGTTCGTCCCTGTCTGAAGTTCACTTTAATGGTGAAAAATGTAAAGCATACCTTGGCATTAGTGCACACTGTCCGTCTCATTGTACCTTTTGCAACACTGAGTTTGATGCCATCAGAAGTTTAAAAAATGGCTTCTTTCTTGTAATTCCACTCTATACACGGATCAAACAACTTCTGCAGGAACATGATGTCAGCCTTACTGGAAAAAACAGATCCATTGGGGTTTTAACCGACATACAGTCTGGTGAAGAGTACTGTACCAGAAATTGTGTGACAGTGGAGTTATAGGAGAATATGATTTGAAGCTCATTTGGAATTGTGATGGTGCACCAGTTTTCAAAAGCTCTAAATGCAGCATTTGGCCAATTCAGTGCCAGATAATTGAACTGGAACCAGAAATACGGAAAAGGCACATTTTGTTGTCAGCAATATGGTTTGGGCCAGCTAAGCCATCAATGATGACATTGCTGACACCATTTGTTAAAGAAGCTTCAATATTAGAAACTGAAGGTATTTCCTGGCAGGACAAAAGAGGACACAGTCATGTTTCTAAAGTGTTTGTGCTGATCTGCAGTTCTGATTCTGTGGCTCGTCCATTGCTTCGTAACACTAAACAGTTCAATGGTTTTTATGGATGTGATTTTTGCTTGCACAGAGGCGGTAAATCATATCCATATGAACAACCTGAACCACCACTTAGAAATGAGAGGGATCATTTTAGCCATGCAATGTCTGGTACAACTGAGGAGCCAGTGTATGGAGTCATAGGGCCATCTCCTTTAATGCAACTTCAACACTTCCAAATGATAAATGGCTTCATTCCTGACTATCAACACAATGTCTGCCTTGGAGTCACTCGCCAACTCTCTACATTGTGGCTTGATTCAACAAATAAAGATCCCCCTTGGTACATAGGCAAAGAGCTTAATGAAACTGACAAGCGACTTGTGAAAATAAAACCACCAGTAGAGATTACTAGGACTCCTAGGTCTCTGACTGAACGGAAGTTCTGGAAAGCTTCAGAGTGGCGAGCATTTCTCCTATTCTATTCTCTGCCTGTATTAAAAGGCTTGCTCCCTAAACGATTTTGGAACCATTTGTTCCTACTAGTGTTTGGCGTTTATACATTATTGCAGAATACCATAATGACTGAAAGCATCTTGATAGCAGAGCTAGCTTTAAAAAAAATTATTATCATGTTCCAAAGACTGCATGGGAAAAACAACATGACTTTTAATATCCACTTGCTTACACACAGTGCTCAAAGTGTCAAACAATGGGGACCATTATGGGCTACATCGACGTTTGCATTTGAATCCAATATGGGCACTCTCATGAAATATTTTAATGGAACACAGTATGTCCCCTCACAAATAGTCAGGACATTTCTGTTGTGGAGAGAATTACCAGAAAGGGCCAAGAACACTATCAATCCAGATAATGATAAGGTTCAATCTTTTGTTGAAGAACTTTACTTACATAAAAGAAAAACTGAAAATTGTGAAGCCCTAACCGAAAGTGTCGGAGGTTTTGGTCATCCTGTGGTGCAAAACTGCTTTAAAATAGCCTACAGGCTTGCTATTGAAAAGTTGTGTGGAAATCTAAGCAACTGCTTCTGGTCTTACAACCGGTTTTTGATCAATGGAGTTCTGTGTCCCAGTCAAAACTACGACAGACTAAAAAAGAGATACAACAGTGCTGTATGCCTGAAAGATGGAACCCTTTGTTTAATTGTAGACTTAATTGTTTTTAAACAAGTATGTTTCCATCAGATTTCTGCTTTTTGTTCATGTGCCAAATTATGTTGTGTTTTAGTTGAAGTCCTTGCTAAATCAGACAGGCCTGTATGTAAAGATTCACAGATTAATGTACAAAGTACTTTCATTCATGAGGTTAAAAAAACTGAAAGTGTCATTGCTGTCTGGCCTGTCATGATTAAAACAAAATGTGTTCTTGTTGAAACAGAAAATGCTGTGTACATAACACCATTGCCAAACCCTTACGAGAGAGACTAGAAGTTGATTAATAAATTCAAGTAAAAATATTTCTCTGTTTCTGTGTATGTTTTTAAGGTACCGGTACATAAAGATAAATCAATGAAGCGCATATTATTTTCTGTAAACTTTTAAACTCCAGCACCATATAATCTTGAATATGCAAGTTCATAACAGGTACTTTTTCAAAGCAAATGTGTTATGTGAAAAACTTATTCTGCGACATAAATTAATGATCATTTTATTTTGCTATTGGATTAAAATAATGTATCAGTACTTTGTAGAATAAATAAGTAAAGAGTACAAAAAAGAAAGTACAAGTATAAACTTTAGAATTATAGTATAAAGTATTTTAATTACCGGTAGTTTTGAAACTTTTTTTATACTTTTAGGTATACTTCCCTATACTAATCTTAAGTATATCTAATGTAGTTTATAAAAAGTAAACTTAAAGTGCACTGCCTTATTTTAGGTTTAAAATAAGTATACTCGTAGTACACTTTGTTTTAAGTATACCTGAGATAAGTACATAAAAGTATACTGGAAGTATACTCTTTAAATTTGAGTTTAAAATTAGTATACTTAAAGTATACTTAAATATACTTCATTTTGCTAAGGGATCGTATGATGTGACTTCCCTTTTCACTTGCATACTCATTTCTGAAGCAGTAGAAACTGTCAAAAATACGACTTCTACAAGACAAGGATTTGGACAAAAGGACCAACTTCACCCCAGACCAGATCTGCACCCTGCTGGATCTCTGCCTCTCCACCATTTATTTCAAGTTCAATGACAGTTTTTACAGACAGAAGCATGGCTGTGCCATGGGATCTCCAGTGTCACCCATTGTTGCCAACCTCTACATGGAAGAAGTTGAACACAGAGCCCTAAACTCCTATGAGGGAACAACACCAAGCCATTGGTTCCGATATGTGGATGATACCTGGGTCAAAATCCAAACCAAGGAAGTAGAAGGGTTCACCAGACATATTAACTCGGTCAACAACAACATCAAGTTCACCAGAGAGGATGCAAATGATAACAAGCTGCCTTTTTTTTTTTGCACTGTTTGGTTCGGATGGGGGGAGAGGACAGTGTCAACATCGAGGTTTACAGGGGGCCGGCCCGCGCAGTCTTCTTTTTGGCTCTCGCCATCCACTGGAGCGCAGTCCCATAAGACTCTCTGTCGTCAGGGCTTTGCAGCGTCAGGCCGGGCACATCCCCGCAGGGACAGGGGGAGGGAGGAGGAATGGAGACACATTGAGGGATCTCTACAAGCATGTGGATATCCTGGCTGGGCCTTTGTCAGGTCAGCGGGGAGATCTTATGGAGATAAAATAACGACTAAATGGGCGTGAACAAATACAGAAGGGGCGTGAACAAATAAGATCTACAGGACACGCTGGTGAACAGGGGAGGGAGAGCAGGCGAGGAAGTGTCGTCATCCCTTGTGTGGCTGGGGTGTCTGAGAATTTCAGGGGGATTTTCAACAGGCACGGCATCCCAGTACATTTCAAACCCAGTAGGACTCTCAGACAGAGGCTGGTCCACCCTAAGGACAAAACACCCACACACAAACTGAGTGGTGTAGTGTATG